>JAXCGZ010015736.1:12500-20000 GCA_037179515.1 Halocaridina rubra | reverse complement strand
AGGGGGGATAGACATCCTTTGAGGTCGGTGTATATGTGACAGCGGGGAGGGGGACACGCCAGGGTGGTAAATCTGGGACAGCCGCCTGCACTGGCAGGTCGATGTCAAGGCCACGGAGAATGTCACTCACCACCCTGATAAGGTTATGACCTCCTGCTCGAAGTGGGAGCCTGGGTGCGTCTGGATCCAGGGATGTCCTCATGACAGCAGAGAAGTACGGAGCAAGAAAGGGGTAGTGAAGACACTTAACAGTGAAATAGGACACATTGGCATAAATCCTCTCCACAAGAGGGGGCAAGTTGAGCTCCAACTGCATACTCACAATACGGGTAGAGAGAGAACATCCCAAGATAAATCTCATGACTCGATTCTGGAACTTTTCAAGTGGCTCGAGAGCTGGTCTAGGAAGTTGACACAAGGCAGGAGACAGATAGTCAACCACTGACCGAAGTAGTAGGATGTAGAGGGTCCTCGCCACTGGGATGGAGACTCCTGCAGCATTGTTGGCAAGCCACTTGACAGGTGCAAAGCGGGGCGAGAGAGAGAGAGAGAGAGAGAGAGAGAGAGAGAGAGAGAGAGAATAAGTATAGGCATTCAGGGAATATATATGCGAGGTTTACCCATTATAAGTTTGGGATTAATATATGGGCGAAAATTGAGCAGGTGATGTGTGTGTGTGTGTGTGTGTGTATGTTTTTTTGTGTGTGCGTGCATGCGTATGTTTGTGTGTGCGTGTGTGTAAGTGAAATACACTTTACGTAAGTCCATTCGTTTTTAATACCTCTCAGATGGGAATATTTTAGACTAAAAAATATACATGATCTCAATATTAATATAATCGTGTGTGTGTGTGTGTGTGTGTGTGTGTGTGTGTGTGCGTGTGTGTGTGTGGATGTGTGTGTGTGTGGGTGCATTTATGTATCAGAGAGAGAGAGAGAGAGAGAGAGAGAGAGAGAGAGAGAGAGAGAGAGAGAGAGAGAGAGAGAGAGAGAGAGAGAGAGAGAGAGAGAGAGAGAGAGAGAGAGAGAGAGAGAGAGAGAGAGAGAGAGAGAGAGAGAGAGAGAGAGAGTAAAACACAAACTTCTGAAAATAGTGTAAATGCAACAATATGATTCATTAACTAAATCACGTAGGCGATAAACACAAATATAAATAAATAAAAACACAAATGAAAAGTCAAGAGTGAAGGCACTCAAGCAGAGCAAGATAATGGAAGGGGGAGGGAGAGAGGGGGGGGGGGCGGAGAAAGGGGAGGTAAATATGAGGAAAGAATGTAGAGAGAGAGAGAGAGAGAGAGAGAGAGAGGAGAGAGAGAGAGAGAGAGAGAGAGAGAGAGAGAGAGAGAGAGAGAGAGAGAGAGGAAGAAAGAAGAGAAGGAGACGGAAAGGGAAGGAAGAACAGAAGAGAGAACGGAAAAGAGGGGGAGGTGTAGGCAGAGTGACTTGGAAGAAAGGGGAAAGGTAGAGGGAGTAGAAAGATGAGGGAGTGGGAGGGATGGGGATAGGAAGTGGGAAGAAAGGAGAAAGGTAAAGAAGGAAGCAGGGGGATAGGGAAGAACGGGGAGTGAGAGAAGAGTATTCCCTGCATGTCGTAAGAGGTGCCTAAAAATGGACGGGGCTAGGGGACTGGGAATCCGCCCTTGTATTAACCTCCCGCGAGACGTTAAAGAAGAAGGAGAGTAGAGGGGAGAGTAACTTCTCCCCAAACTCTAGTTATGGAAGGCTAAATGTGCGTGGTTGTAGTACGATAGAGATCACAAGATGTGAGATTGGATATATATTTGGTAGGAGGAGGATGGATGAATTGGCATTGTGTGAGACGAAGATGAAAGGGCAAGGAGAAGTGGCATTTGGTGAGGTGACAAGTAGGGTGTCTGGGGTTGAAAAAAGGAGAGCGAAAGAAGGTGTGGCATTATTGATGAGTGAATGGATGGTATATAAGGTAGTGGAATGGAAAGAAGTGTCATCTAGGCTGATGTGGGTGAGGGTTAGGATGGGTAGGGAATGTTGGGCTTTTGTTAGTGCATATGGGCCAGGATGTGAGAGAAGTGAGGAAGAGCGGGATGAATTCTGGAATGAGATAACTAGGTGTGTGGATGGTCTGAGTAGAAGGAGACTATGTAGTTGTGTTGGGTGACTTGAATGCCAGAGTGGGTGATGGAGAGGTAGAAGGTGTTGTAGGAAAGTATGGGGTACCAGGTGGGAATGAGAGTGGCGAGAGACTGTTAGATATGCGCGTGGAGGAAGAGTTGGTGACAGGTAATAGTTTTTTCAAGAAGAAGTTAATAAATAAGTATACATGGATGAGAGTGGCAAATGGAAGAGTGAAAGAAAGAGCATTGATGGATTATGTGTTGGTAGCAAAGAGAATGATTGGTAGAGTGAAAGATGTGCATGCATTTAAGGGTGTGGCTGCTGGGATGTCTGATCACTTTTTGGTTGAAGCAAAAGTGGTAGGAGCAAAAGAGAAGGGAAATATAGTGGGGGGATGTAGAAGGGAAGTGGTGAAAGTGGAAGAGTTGAAAAAGCCAGAGAAGAGACAGGAATATCATGCAGGTTGAAAGTGGTATATGACAGGGTGAATGAAAGAGAAGTTGGGGAGTTAGAGGAGGAATGGGGGTTGATGAAAGAAGTTTTGTGGGACATGCAAGTGATGTGTGTGGAAAGAGGTTTGTTGGAGGTGGCATGAGGAGGGGCAGCGAGTGGTGGAATGAAGGGGTGAAAATGAAGGTGGAAGAGAAAAAGAGGGCTTTTGAGGAATGGCTGCAGTGTAACAGTAGGGAGAAGTATGAAAGATATAGGGAGAAAAATGTGGAAACCAAGCAGATGGTAGAGGAAGAGAAGAGGTTGGCAAATGTTAGGTGGGGACAGGATTTTAGTAGGTCATATGAGGAGAATAAAAAGTATTGGAAAGAAGTGAAGAGAGTAAGGAAGGGCAGGTGGAGGATGGAAGAGACAGTGAAAGATGTGAATGGACATATGTTAAGAGGAAACGATGCAAGGAAAAGATGGGCAGAATATTTTAAGTGGTTGCTGAATGTTGAGGAGGATAGCAAGGCAGTTATAGTGGCAGTGGGGGGGTGTTCAAGTGCCAGTAATGGGAGATGAAAATGAGAGAGAGATTACAAGAGAGGAGGTGAAAAGGGCATTGGATGAAACGAAAGCAGGTAAAGCACCTGGAATGGATGGTGTGAGAGCGGAGATGTTGAAAGAAGGGGGTGTGACTGCATTGGAATGGTTAGTGAGAGTGTTTAATATATGCTTTATGTTGTCAATGGTGCCAGTGGAATGAGTGATTGCTTGTATAGTGCCCCTATACAAAGGTAAGGGAGGTGTGTATGAATGCAGTAATTTTAGGGGTATAAGTTTGTTGAGTGTGGTAGGAAAAGTGTATGGTAGGATACTGATTAATAGGATTAGGGATAAGACAGAAAATGTGATCGCGGAAGTGCAGAGTGGTTTTAGGAGAGGTAGAGGTTGCATAGATCAGATTTTTACAGTTAGGCAGTTATATGATAAATATTCAGCAAAGGGTAAGGAAGTGTACTTTGCATTTTTAGATCTGGGGAAAGCGTATGATAGAGTTGATAGAGACGCAATGTGGAATGTTTTGAGGCTATACTGAATTGATAGTAGACTGTTGCAAGCAGTGAAGAGTTTGTATGAGGGCAGTAGAGCTTGTGTTAGGGTAGGGAATGAAGTGAGTGAGTGGTTTCCAGTGAGTGTGGGACTGAGACAGGGATGTGTGATGTCACCATGGCTGTTCAATTTGTATATTGATGGTCGTAAGAGAGGTGAATGAGCGAGTGCATGGTCGAGGTTTGAGAATGGTAGATGGGGATGATAACGAGTGGGAGCTGCATCAATTGCTGTTTGCAGATGATACTGTGGTGGTGGCAGATTCAGAGGAGAAGCTGTGTCAGTTAGTGTCAGAATTTGGAATGGTGTGTGAGAAAAGGAAGTTGCAAGTGAATGTGGGAAAGAGTAAGGTTATGAGGTGTACAAGAAATGAGGATGGTGCTGGATTGAATGTTATGTTGAATGGGGAGACACTTGAGGAAGTTGATCAGTTTAAGTATTTAAGCTCTGTTATAGCTGCAAATGGTGGAGTGGAAGCAGATGTGTGTCACAGAGTGAATGAAGGATGTAAAGTGTTGGGTGCGTTGAAAGGAGTGATGAAGAATAGAGGGTTGGAAATGAATGTTAAGAAAGTTTTGTATGAGAAAGTAGTTGTGCCAACTGTGATGTATGGATCAGAGTTATGGGGTATGAAAGTAAGTGAGAGACGGAAACTAAATGCGTTTGAGATGAAATGCCTGAGGAGTATGATTGGTGTATTTCGGTTGGATAGGGTTAGGAATGAAGTGGCGAGAGCAAGAACGGGTGTGAGGAGAGAATTGGCAGCCAGAGTAGATATGAATGTTCTGAGATGGTTTGGCCATGTGGAGAGGATGGATGATGAAAGACTGCTGAAAAAGGTGATGAATGCGAGAGTTGATGGAAGAAATGCTAGAGGGAGGCCTAGGTTTGGGTGGATGGATGGAATAAGGAGAGCCCTGAATGATAGGAGGATGGATGTGAGGGAAGCAAGTGAGAGTGCTAGGAATAAGAATGAGTGGCGAGCGATTGTGACGCAGCTCTGATGGGCATCTGCTGTTACCACGGGGCTGCATCTTACAGAGGTAGCCCTGTGGTAGGGGCAGTAGGGGAGTTGGCATTATGAAGCGACACAGGTTGTGGAAGAGCCGGGAGGATGGGCTGTGGCACTCCAGCAGTGCCATCTGAACGGTCGCTAGCTCCCTCGTCATTGCCCATAGAGCAAAGTAATCCCCTTATTGTTTCTTTTTCTTTTATGTAGGCTACCCCCCAAATTGAGGGAGACAGCCAAGGTAAATGGAATGGATTATTATTATTATTATTATTATTATTATTATTATTATTATTATTATTATTATTATTATTATTATTATTATTATTATTATTATTATTATCATTATTAACATCCATGATAATACACAATAATTGTATAGCTCGGTAATAATAATAATAATAATAATAATAATAATAATAATAATAATAATAATAATAATAATAATAATAATAATAATGATAATAATAATAATAAAAATAATTGCAATTTACAAGCATTAAATATAAAATCTTACTAAAACTCAAAAGCTTTGAGAAAAATAATTTATTTACATATCGCAAATCCTATTGTAAAAAGGAAATGTAATGAATATAAAAGCAGTCTGCGATGTTATATATATATATGTGTGTTTGTGTGTGTGTGTGTGTGTGTGTGTGTGTGTGTGTGTGTGTGTGTGTTTGTGTGTGTGTGTGTGTGTGTGTGTGTGTGTGTGTGTGTGTGTGTGTGTGTGTGTGTGTGTGTGTGTGCGTGAATTTAAAAAGAATCTGTAAAGAGAGAGAGAAAAAAAAACTATTTGGCAGCATAAAAATGTAAAAAAAAAAAACAAGATAAACTTGTATAATCCATAATTGTAACAAAACACCAGAGAAGTTCTTTATTTTTTGTTTGTTCCTTGAAATGGAAATACAAAAAAAATGAATAAAAAACTAAAAGCAAAGTTATAAGTTTCATAATTTTCAAGAAAAGACACATTTGATGAAATTACAAGGCAGCGTTCTCTACTAGTATCGATTCATTAATCATATGAAGAGAGGTGAGAACGAGCCTTCACACACACACACACACACACACACACACACCACACACACACACACACACACACACACACACACATAAAACTACCTTAACACATATTGCAGTAACTTACCTAAGGTTAGGTTACTTAGGTTAGGTTAGATTAGTTTACAGTGTTTAAAAGTAAAAAAATTATCAGACCAACTTGTAGGGCATGAATGTTGTCTAAAGGAAAGAAATATCAGGTTAGGTTAGGTTACGTTAGCTTAGGTTAAGCAATGTCCGAAGGTATACACATCCCGGACCGACCTGTACGGCACAAGCTGCCTATAAAGGTATGAAGTTAGGTTAGGTTAGGTAAAGTTATTTTACATAGTGTTAGAAAATAAAAAGATTCCGAACCGATTTGTAAAGAATGAGTCACATTTATCATCCAGGTATGAATATCAAGTTAGGTTAGGTTAGGTAAAGTTATTCTACATAGCGTCCAAAACTAAATTACCGGACTGAAGTGTACGGCATGAGAGTTGCGTTCTTCGAAAGTTCTTGATTCAGGTACGTTTTGCTCGGTGCGATTATCGCTCAACGATGATCGTCCATGGCTCAACGATAATCGTCAAACGATTGTCTAGAGCAATAATTCTTTGTTTTTGAGTGGAGTTGTTTTGCTTCAAGCGACTGCCGCGGCAGTCGCTTAAAGCAAAAGAGCCCCAATCAAATACAAAGAATCAGTGCTCTAGACAATCGTTTGGCGATCATCGTTGAGCCAAGAACGATCATCGTTGAGCGATAATCGCACCGAGCAAAACGTACCTTTGATCACCAACTTCTTGTTAGTTTCCTAGAGTTGGACCTGTGATTTAAAGCTAAAATATTTTTAACAATTACGGTAAATTTCACCCATCAATAATCTCTGACGTACAAACAACGTTTTCCGACAGCTAAGAAATTATTTCATTGCTTTTAATTCTGTAATATAACATTACCTGCGTCAGTAACTTTTTTAGACAAGTTTTCCCGGAAGTATTTTATTTGTCCTTTTATATATATATATATATATATATATATATATATATATATATATATATATATATATATATATATATATATATATATATATATAAAAATGGCAAAATGAGCATTTTAGAACTGTTTTGGGAGAGTTTATTAACAACGTTAGTTGTTGTCTAAACCTACAGCTACACTGAATATTCTTGAATATTCATTACACATCTTTTATTATCCCTTCGCATCTGACAAGTCATTACACTCTCCATATCTGTTTCTCTTCACTTTATGTATTCTCCGTGCCCAGGCCCGATGAGAGCTGTTTTATTTTATTATTTTTTGGCCCGTCCTGTGGTCACAATCATTAAAAAAAAAAACCTACGAATTAGCTCAGCTGATAATAACTAGGGAAATATTTCTGCAAAATTCGTCATCTCAAAGAGGACAAGAAGGACACTGAAGAGGAAATTCTATGAAATAATTTCCTCTCTTAGGTCAAAAAAAAAAAAAAAAAAAAAAAAAAAATCTTAAATAAATTGACTAATTTAGACCAAACTTAATGTGATAATATATTACATCTCATTTCTTTCCGTCTGGGAACTCCTTCAGTAATCTAAATAAAAAAATCTTTGAGACTAGTTTTTTAACTTTTGTAATACTTCTTCAGACATCTTCTAGTTCCCCAATTTTCAGCCTTGCTCCGAACCCTTCCTCTGGTTCCACTACTTCAAAAATAATCCCTCAGATTTATTAATTAGCAAAGGTGAAGATATTTTGGGAATGAGAATTTAATGGAGAAAAGGCTGAGAGAAGATTAAAACTACGCAA
>JAXCGZ010015736.1:2500-7500 GCA_037179515.1 Halocaridina rubra | reverse complement strand
TACACCTTCTGATTGGTCAGTTGATTAGCGGTTAGACGGATGTTCGCCACTGGAATTACGCACCCCCCCCAACTTCTTAAATCATCAGCAACTCTCCTTCCTCGTATCACCCACCCATGCTTCTTCATTCCCCCTTAAAACACACCCCCACCCACCTTCCTCCACACTCTAACCCATTAACCCTCAAAACTCCTTGCTTGGTTCTTCCTAACTTGTATATATACGAAAGCTATATTCCCCTTATAAGGAGGATGGTTGAGTCAAAGCAATATACCTTGATTTTTTTCGGGAAGGTAATATATAGAGACCACATATAACAATGAAGAAAATTCTACAATGCAATACAGCTTCAATAACTCTTTTCTTCAATCCAAGCCATTACACCTTCATTTTCCCCGACCCACTCTCGCTCACCTTCACTCACCTTCCTCTCCACTCTCACCTTCAGCCCTCCAAAGTCCTTGCTTGGTTTTTCTTACTTTACATATCAGTGCTAATGCAAGTACCACATACGACATTAAGAATTCTGCGAGGCAATATCTATCTATATACATGAGCAATGTTTCCCGTTATAAGGGGAGTGGTTGAGTCAAGGCATAATACTCTGGCTCTTTGGGAAGGGAAAATACAGAGGAAGGGATTCCCAGTCCCCTCGCTCTGTCTCATTTAGCCGACTATTAGGATAGGCAGGGGAACACGGAGGGGATACTGTAGCCCCACTCCCTAAGGGGGAAAAGGGAATATAATATGCAAATATGGAATATGGGGGTCTTATAATATATTACAATGACATAAGAGACGACTTTTGCCATTTATTTGAGAATATTAGATCTGTATTCACAATTTCCACTCCATGTGAACCCCCCCCCCTCCCAACAGTGAAATGGTTTAATTACTCGATTAAGGAGGTGACAGACCCGCGATCGAGCCCAAGAGAGGAGCTAAGGAGAGTTCCTAGTCATAATTCTTCAGCTAGACAACCTATCTAAATAAATAAGATCTCGATCAAAACATCCCTTGTACTCATGTCCAGATTTTCTATGAAAAAATATCGCGTCTATATTTGACACAAGAAAAAACAATTACACTCAAGAATATATATAAACATATTAATTGTGCTGTTCTTAGCTTTTGTGTGTCACCATCGCTTCACCTTCGAATGGGGGAGGACAGGTAGGTTAAAGCTGGCTGGAAGCACTTCCTAACACCCTCAGAAGGCTCGAACACAGGTTCATTACGTCTCTAGTCGATTGCTCTTACCAGAGCACTGCCGCCGTTCCCACAAAATAAGTAATTAATTAAAATAAAAAGCTCACAAGTGTACTACAGTGCATAACAAACCTCTACACGAAACATATATTGCTCCTGCCCGGGATTCGAACCAAGGACATATTGGAACACTGATGAGGTGTCCTAGGCTCGAATCCCGGCCAAGGCCAAAATATGTTTCTCGTTTTCACATAACTGTTCTCCATAATTAGCAGCTTTTCCCACATTCAAATGCACCTCACTAGCCTCTTGGAGGCTAGAGTTGATACTAAGAGTTTTAAGACCCGATACCCTTCATAGTACCAACTCTCTCTATTGATCCGGCCTTGGGACTGGCACAAAATTGAGCTGATTTATTCCACTAAGTATATATATATATATATATATATATATATATATATATATATATATATATATATATATATATATATATATATATATATATATATGCGCACACTATTTAGCGGTTTCTAATAAGCCTCTTGGAGACTAGTATTACTTCTGGCTCAGAGTTTCATGGCCGATTGCCCTTCTTCCTGCCATCATCCCTCTTCACTGATCTGGGCTTAGGACAGGTACGAAGTTTAACTGATCAGGTCTTGTAGTGGCTACATATGTCTGCCATTTATCTCCAATTTCTTGAAGAGTCATGTTGGTTTTGGCTTACAGATCTTAGGGTATATGACGGCCTTGCTGACATCAATTCTCTCCACTGATCCGGGCTTGAGAATGGCGCTGAGTTGAGGTGGTTTGTTCCTCCTAGCGGCAGGATGTATCAGCTGTTCCTCATTAGACTCTTGGACTAAGATTCACCACTGAGCCTGACTAGGGACCGGTACCAAGTTGAGTTGGCTTGCTCCTAAAGTTGTTGGATGTGTCAACTGTTCGTCACTAGCTTCTTGAAGATAGACATTGATTTTGGATCAGAGATTTACGGAAGGATTAAGCTCTGCCTGCCATCAAACCTCTTCATTGATCCAGGCTTGGGACCGGCACCAAGCTGAGCTGGTTGAAGGACTTGAGACAGGCAATGAGTTGAAATAATCTGAGGGCTTGGGACCAGCACCAAGTTCAGCTAGTTAGAGGACTTGAGGACTGGTACCGATTTGACCTGGTAAGAGGACTTGAGGCAGGTACTGAGTTGAGCTGGTCTCAGGGTTTGGGACCTGCACTGATCTGAACTGGTGTCTTCCCACAGTGGTTAAATATTTCATATAAGAACCTAAAACTTTAAAACCCTCTTTGCTAATATACCTCTAAGCCAAGCGGCTTCAGCCCCGATCCATAATGTATAGGTATGTCTACCACAATACTTAACTATGATATACTGTTAAAGAGACTTTACCATATTTAACAACTTCCAAAACGGGTAACAATGATTTATTGGTTTTAGCTACTCCTCTAAGGCCGCTTTCACACCAAAGTGGCAAATCGCACGTGGCATGCCACGTGGCACGTCAGTTGAAAATGAACATCCGGAAATATACGAAACCTTTCACACAGAAGTGGCGTAACACGTCCCATGTGCCACGTGCGACTTGCGTCGCAAGTCGCACGTGGTATCTGGGACGTGTCACGCCACTTCTGTGTGAAAGGTTTCGTATAATTCCGGATATTCATTTTCAACTGGCATGCCACGTGCAACGTGCCACTTTGGTGTGAAAGCGGCCTAACACCAAGGTTATGACTACGCTTTGTATACGCAAGGGGTAATTTACACTAAATGGCGTTCTGAGTTAGATTACTAAGATAATTTAGAGAATAACATGCGGGGGACAAGGTATTACAAGTATGAAACTTATGTTTTTATGGTGAGTGTTCATTAACTTCTTTTGAATATTATATTGCAAAAATAAAAATAAATATATATACATTAATTCAAAATTTAGTTTTTGTCTTAACAATATATTCAATCATTCTTATATGTTCCTCACAAACCACTTTTTCTACATACTCTTATTCACAAGACCTGTCCTCCAACTTTTCAGCATTTTTTTTACAAGACCTGTGTTCTCCCAACTTTTCGCAATTTTTCTAGACTTCTTCACATCACAAGACCTGTCCTTCCCTAACTTCTCAACACTTTTTCTACACTTCTTCACATCACAAGACCTGTCCTTCCCTAACTTTTCAACACTTTTTCTACACTTCTTCACATCACAAGACCTGTCCTTCCCTAACTTTTCATCACTTTTTCTACAATTCTTCACATCACAAGACCTGTCCTTCCCCAAATTTCCAGCACTTTTCTCCTGCATGTTCTTCACCAACACTTCTTTAACACAATTTTTAGACCGTTTATCCTTCTCTAATTTTTCCAGCACTTTTTTTCAGGGTACTCCTCACTTCCATTTTTAATACTATTTCATAAAACTTGTCTTTCATCCTCAAACTCTTACAGGCCTCTTTTCCAGGATGCTCCTCATCTCCAATCCTTCAGCACTTCTTCCTAACGACCTTTCTTCCTACCCTAATTTCCACAGGCCTCTTCTCCTGATGCTCCTCACATTCAATTCTTAAGAACTTCCTCCTAACGACCTTTCTTCCTTCCTACACTTTTCAACACTTTCTCACCAGGATGCTCCTCCTCCTCCTCACTTCTCCAACACCTATTTCTAAGAACTTTCTCCTTTCCTTAACAGCACTTCTCTCCTGAAATTTCCTCAACCCCACTTTTCAAAAACTTACATCCAGGACCAATTTTTCTTGTCATTTCCAGTACCTTTCCAGGATGCTCCTCGCCTCCAATTCTTCAACACATCTTACCAAGAACTTCCTTCTTTTCACCACTTTTTAGCACTTTTCTCCAGAAGATCTTCACCAGAACTTTTTCAAAACACATTTCCTCTTTCTCAACTCTTCATCAGTTATCTGCTGGATGTTACTTGGACCCAATTTTTAAGCACTTCCTCATCACTTCTCTCTAAGATCTTTTATTCCTTCAGCACCTGAACACTTTTTTTCCTTTCTTGATCTTATGGTTTTTAGCAGCCCTGTCCTAAATCTCTCCCTTCCCTCTTTTTATGGCTACATGAACTCTCTCCCACCTTATAATTTTTTCTTATTTCAAATTACTTTAAAAAAAGAAAATTTAGACTGTGATGCCAAAATCTTTTCATTTCTCATCTGAAAATCATTCTCACCAATCTCTCTCTCTCTCTCTCTCTCTCTCTCTCTCTCTCTCTCCTCTCTCTCTCTCTCTCTCTCTCTCTCTCTCTCTCTCTCTCTCTCTCTCTCTCTCTAAATAATCACTATTAATCACAAAGGCTATTAAATACATAATGTAACGAGAAAATATGTCATATGTGGGCCTGAGTGCATATGTCTCCATTTGCTGTTATTGACGAATCTCTCTCTCTCTCTCTCTCTCTCTCTCTCTCTCTCTCTCTCTCTCTCTCTCTCTCTCTCTCTCTCTCTCTCTCTCTCTCTCTCTCTCTCTCTCCTCTCTCTCTCTCTCTCTCTCTCTCATTCCCCCTTCAGTCTCGAAACACATTTAACATCCATCAACTCTTAAAAGTAATTATTCGTCTACATCCTTCAAGAACAACGCGCACTGAATGGCAATTACTTAATATTACATACTGTCAAATACCAGTGCATTGTGATATATTTGACGCTTTAATATTAATACACGTTCAACCACCAAAATAAATAAATAATAAATATATATATAAATCTATATAAATATACGAAACTGGAACATATGATAACGAAGAAAAAAATATATATTG
>JAXCGZ010015735.1:42500-50352 GCA_037179515.1 Halocaridina rubra | reverse complement strand
TTAGAGTAAAAAGAAGGCTAAAGTGTTTATAATAGCTAGAATATAAGATACAATCATGGGTAGAGCATCTTTGATGAATTGAAATGATATGCCATCTTGACTGTAAGAGCCAGAGTTTCTTAAGCTTTTTATGGTAAGAATTAGAATAGCACAATCGATAGGATTGATATTGAAGTAATCTCTTATGTTTATATTGGAAGAATTGTCATTTAAATAATTACTCATGTTCACAGAATTGATTTTTCTTGCATTTTCTCATATGTATTTTTCCCAACGTTAGCAAAATAGCTATTAAAGTTTTCCGCTTTGTCTTTCAACTCCATATTATTTTCATAACTTTCTGAGGTAGTCTTTCCATTTGGTATCATGCTTCATATAACTTTCCATGTTGCCGTTGTATCATACCTAGAGTCATTAAATTTTTTTGTATTTTTTTTTTTTACTAATATCAATGAGGGATCTGACACGTTTCTTTTCTACTTTATAACGCTCACGGAGAGTCATATCTTATCTAATAATTTTTAGCTCTCTTCGTATTTAATTTCTGATTTGCATTACCTCTCTGATGTCAATAATTAGCCAGGGGGCTGAGGGGAGGGTTATTTTTCTTGTTACAATTTGTGCACAACTATCTAGGAATTCACGGAAGACTTTTGCTAGAATTTCAACCTGCAAATTGACGTTATCTGTGTTTATTATGTAATTAAGTACATTGCTGATGTTTTTTAATGCTTCACAAAAGATATCAGGGAAGCAATTTTTTAGGTACCGGAATGTCTTGAAGAAATGCTTCCTTTTGGACCTGTTTATGTTTAGCTCATGATCTGCAATTGGGTAGGGAACTATATCCCAATAGGGTATACTTTCCACTTTATTTGTTATTATCAGATCTATCAGAGTCCTAGAATTAGGGGTTATACCGGGCGGTTTTGCCACTATTTGTGTTAACTTCAGAGTGTTGATCACCTTTTACATATTGTTATCTGCTAAGAGCAAGTCATCATTAAAGTCACCAAATATGTGTATGGGTTTAAGGCGCTCACAGATATTTCTGAATGTTTCTAGCAGATGGATAAGTGAACTGGAAGGTGTTTTAGGGTGACGGTAAACACACCCTATAATGGAAGATGGAATTTTCTGATACTGCACAGTGATCCATGTATCTTCGAGCTCTTCAGTTTTTTCTAGACCTGTGGTAATTTCTGATGTGCTTAAATAATTTCTAACATAAATACAGACCCCACCCCCTCGGCCATGGTCATTACAAAATATTTCAAACTCTTGGATATTCACATATTTATTTTCAGTTGTAGGAAGAAGCTAAGTTTCACTTACACAGAGGATATGAATGCCATGGTGTTTTGTTAGCATTATTATTTCCTCAAAATGAGCAAGAAGGGACTGAGTATTCACATGTACTAATGTTATAGTCTTACCATTGTTCATCAGGGAGGTATCAATGGTAATATTTGTAGTTTTTTCTTGGGCTTGTCCATGGTTTATTTCGACTGTGTGATACTGCAGGGAATTCATCATCATAGTATGTTCTTGGGGTAATCCAAGGATCCTGGTGTCTCTACCTGCAGTTGGATGGGTAACGCTGACTTGAGGATGTGCCATGGTATGATTGTGCCTTCCCAAAGTTTGTATGCCTAGGTGAGAGTCTAGGGTCATAAGAGCCATCTCTCCAGAAGGCGTCTCTCGTGCTGGGATGGGGATAAGAGAGGTTTGTATTGTGTCTCTTTCTGTAATTTCGCTGATAGGGATATTTTCATAAGCTCTTTGCTGTTTATTCCAGTATGGCTGTAGTTTGGGATATTTTGTACATAACCCAGGTTGTATCCAATGTTTACCCTGGCGAAATGACTGGACAATTGTGCCTGTAGGCCATTGATTTAGATTGTAAGCCACGTATTCAAATCCTTTGAGAGCATTATTGCAAAGGAAATCCAATTTGCTTTGTGAGAAAGCTCCCTAATCAAGACTTTTTCAGAGGGAGTGCCTTGATTTGTCAAAATATTACATATCTCTCTCTCAGAGGGGTTGCCAGGAATGCCAATATATATTTGAATTGTAACCTTTGCACTATTGGGTAACTGTGGCCGTGGGGGAGAGGACTTCAATGGACAGTTAGATTAGAGATTGCTCCTATTATGTCCTTTCTGTTTTCTTCAGTGTTTTGCAACTTATTGCTTGGTTGGTTATTTGTGCTGGATGGTATAATTTATTTGTCCTGCTTAGTGATAGTTCCCACAATTTCCCCTCCCATGTCCTTCTTGAATCATTGGCTAAGTAGGTGGGCAAGTATCCTCTACCGCGGGAACCGACAGCTGCAGCTGGCTTACCCCATCTCTTCATCACGTGGCAACCCCTCACACCCACCTTTTGCTGCTAGCAGGTGCAAAAAATTTCTTTGGCCCGCATCACTTACACACAATCTTACTCCACTCATTTTTATCTCTTACACTCACTCTTCTCTGCTTCACTGATAGACATGTGCATCCAGTGCTCTTTCCACCCTATCCATCCATCTCATTCTAGGTCTTCCTCTTTGGCCATACTCCAACAACACACATCACTTAATTCTCTATCATTCTTTCCATATACCATCTCAATACTCTCTGATCTGACTTATATGACAGCTTTCTATCAACGATTGTTCTCTGTTTCATATTTCCTCATTTCTTACTCTGTCTATTCTAGATACATCAATCATACATCTCAAACATTTCATCTCCATTATATTCAAATTGCTCTTTTCATCCTCTCTTGCATTCCAAGTCTCTGCTCTATGCAATACTGTTTGCATTTGTTCTTAAATATTTACTTCTCTTCACACTTTTCTTCTTACAGACATTTACGCTTTTCCTTCACTCTGTGATTTACCTGGACATATACTCATCCATTCTCTGCATTGTCCGCAAACATCTTCCCATTCACTCTGCCAACATTAACACTCATTGTACATCTAATGATATTGCTTTTCCCTACATTCATCTTCTACTCCCTTCTTTCGCACGCCTTAGCAAACTCAGTCACCAAGTGCTCCATTTCATCCTCAGAATCAGCCGCCAGTGCTGTGTCATCTGCATGGAGAATTGCTTCACATTCCACAACAATATTCTTATCATCTAATTCCAAGCCTCTGCCGAGCACTCTTTCATTTACTTTCCTTACCACTCAATCCATATACACATTAAGCAGCCATGGTGACATCATACACCCTTGATGTAATAATAATAATAATAATAATAATAATAATAATAATAATAATAATAATAATAATGATAATAATAATGATAATAATAATAATAATAATAATAATAATAATAATAATAATAATAATAATAACAATAATAAAAATAATAATATTAATAATAGTAATGATAATAATAATAATAATAATAATAAAACTCCTAAGAGACAACCATTTTACATATCTAACATCTCTCATACTCGCTGACAGCTAAATTATCATAAGATGCCATTATTATGAAACTGAATTTGTATATTCCATTCATAAAAAAAAATTAAGCAAAGGTACAGTCATCATCTGTTAAAAAGAAACTTGGTATTGCGAACAAAATTTAGAGACCTTGATTACCGTCCAAGGATTTGCTTTGACAACTGAACTGTGATGAAATCCAATAGATACATCAACAATTACAAACTGATCAAGGCGCACGCGCTGGTTTAAGAATTATTTTTATTACACCATTTTATTTTTGTTCCGTCATTTTTTTGTTATCATGGATAGTTTGATTTCGTAAAAAGGAGAGTTTGTAATTTGAATTCCCTCAAGTGAATTTAATATTTGAACATTTTATTTAAATCTATAAAGAGCAGAGTGTATAATTTGACTCCATTTATTTGTGTTTAGTATTTCTACATTGTACTTCGTCATGTTGAGAATTCCTAACTGGAATCTTTTCTATTTCATTATTTTTACAGATATCTAAATTTTGTGAAGTGTAGAGTTAAAAAAATTAATTCCTTTGTGTATGTTCTATAATGATGCAGTGATTAATCAAAATTGATGCTACGGTGGAAATGAATTCAGAATATAAATTTCAATTGATGATATCAACCCTAGAAAATTTATGGTTCCAAAAAATCTTGGAAGTGACTGTATATTTATACAAATGTTTTGAGAGACTTTAGCTTATGTTAATTGGTTTGTTACCAAACACACAAAAAGGATAGGCCAATTCTCAGTGGCACATTAATAGAAATATGGAAATCCATTGAAAGAAAGGTAATCTTGAATCCCTCCATTGCCTAAGGAATTTTTTGGGTTTCTTTCATTTTAATATTACAGAAGAGCAAAACATGTAGTCTAGTCGGAAGGGGTCCACATGCACTTAGTGTATTTTTTGTTGGCACTGGTTTTATTCAATTCTTTGAAGTGTCTATTTTAAGATTTTGACAGGTAACAGGTTCAAATAATGTCCCACGGGGCTCGTTTTTACCCTTTATAACAAATAATTGGTACGTGGACCCGAACCCTAGAAACATTAGAAAGTTGCATAACTTTTGAACTAAGCAACTTGCAGGGACAAATGAACACATTTTTCCATATAATTTGGACCCCAAAAATCTATTGGAATAGATATTTTTAAGTTTCAAGCACATCTTGACTCAATATCGGAAGAAACTCACCCCAAAAAATGGAAAATAATAATTTTTAAAATATCTTTTGTCTATTTACTTTGATGTAAAGTGAAAGTCTTTAAAATCATCTTAAGACATACAAATAAATTCCAAATCCATGTTCTAACATTTGCATAAGTCATTTTTGCCCTATACTACTGACGAGCACCATCATCATCATCATCAGAAAAGAGATCGTCAAAGTCTATCTCTTGGATTTCCGTCTCTTCCTCATCATCACACTCATAATCTCCATCCTCCTCAACCACAGTCTCTGAGTTGTTGTTTTTATAAAGCTTCTCCTTTTCTGACTCCTCTCTCTGCGCCAGTATCTCGATGAGAGAAGGAGGGAGAATAGGCCAAAGGGACCAGATGGGCTCTAACACCTCCTCATCCATCGTATTCTCCCAGCCTATACCCTGATCATGGTTCTTGGGCCTCTCAAATATTGGCTGGTCTGCTCTCTTGTAGCAAGCAACTCTGTAGTTAGATCGCTGTACATGAGGGAGGAGGCAGGTGTTCAAGGTCTACTTTGGAGTGCAAGCTCAGGACTTCGTCAGCACCCACCAGTTTTCGCAGCATCTTGGCACGCACGGCTTCAACTGACTTTATTTGAGAGTAGCCATACATGAGACAGGTGAATGCCCCCATCTCCTGTTGCAGCTCATCATGCATCAACAACGATGTGCCAAGTATGCTAAAAGCATTTTGATACTTAAGGATCTGCAGTTTCTTTAGCGGATTCACCTTGCCCTTGCCTTTGAATGCAAGGGCTTCAAGCATGTTTGACTTAACAGGCAGCTGGAAGGCGAGGTTGCTCTGCTCCTGGTACATGAAGAGCTGCAAAAGAATGAGATGAAGTACATTAGTGAAATGTTAATATTAGAAGATCAGGTTTTTCAAACAAATTATGACATAGCTTATAGTAAGTGGTTGACCAATTTGTCATGATCTATTTGCAGATATGTTTTGACCAACAATTGTTTTCCTATGCCTATAAGAGACCACATGTACTCAAAGTTTTAACTAATAATTCAACGACACTCGTACCCTAAAAGATCAGTAACTCTTAGAGAATTCTGGTTACAGGAAATTATTTATCTTAGAAACTCTTTCATAGTGAAGGGGGTAATCAGTAGTGTCAAAATTCACCTTGACCTGTGCAGATGTGAGCTGGACCTTCTTGTTGCTGTGATCCATTGTCTTTAGGTTAAGCTTCTTGAGGCGATCAGAGAACCCCTTCTTTTGGTAAACAAAATGCTCCTGGATAAATTTTTCCTTTGCAGCCCTGCCTGCAGCCTCAGCCTGTAGTACATCTGCCTCGACTTCTTGATTCATAGGAGCCCCAGATGCCAGGGAGAAAAGACTGTTTTTGTCAGGGACCATCCAAGGGTTTATGAAGCCTCTGATGGATGTGATGACCCTCTGCACTGCATCCACGTACTTCTTGACCTGAGCAGTATCTAGCTCGGGGTGTTTCCTTGCCTTTAGACAGTCTGGATCATCAGTCATGCTGCACATCTCAAGATCACTACAGTTACTTTGAAGCTGTTTGGATTTCTCAACTGAGTACTGTACTGTGACCAATATCCTAAACATGAATACTGTATCCACAGCCAACATTTCATTTGCCTCTAATCAAAGAAAAGCTATGATTGTGTGCACAGCTTTAATTTCCTGAAGACTTTGTAAACTTCAAGAAAGTCTCCTCCATGGAATTATCCACAGTGGAGAGAGCTCCCGGAATAAGAGATCTGGCCACCGCAATAGCTTTATGTTTGATGTAACCACAAACATCAGGGTGAGAGAGGTGGATTCTCGTGAGGAATGCCTCGAACCATGTCAGGTACCTGTAGAGAATCAACAATATTTTAAAAGTCAAACTACAGTTTATCCTCCATATAATTCCTTATTTTTGTTACTTACATTACTTTAAAATCATACTGCAATCATTTCCTCTCATTTCTTTGTTATTCAGTATCAATAGTATGTACATTAATTACCTGGAATAGTTGTGACCATCGTATGCAAAGAGGAGATCTGCCATGGCAACGTTGCAGTGATGAAAGAGCTTAAAGTTATTGGTTTCCACAGCAAACTCCATCATGAAGACATGCCTTGTATGATGCATCACTGAGAGCCAGAAAATTCCTGTCTTCCCAAGATGGCCCTCACGAACCTTCTGTTGGAACTCAGTATATTGATGAATCGCCTTGATAACTGAAGTGTCTTTAAGAGCAACATCAAGATTTTCACTGATGCAGCAGTGGATAAGATTGACTAGAGTCTCACATGAGATCTCCACATTCTCCTCATCAAGGAACACCTTGAGTAGTAGCTGTTCAAGTGCCTCTGTGACCACCTTCAGACTAAAGAGAGCCAACAAAAAATCCACTAGGAGCACGTGGACCTCTTCTTCCTCCCCAACTAATGGGAAACCAGTAGCGTATTTTTCAGAGCACTTGACTCGGTAAGTAATACACCTGCTTTGAAGTCCACCATGGGGGCATTAGAGAGGTTAAATTTCCAGCTCAAACCTATGTGTGTTCACCCCCATTCCATTGGGGATAAATAGTGACATAAAATGGCAAACAGTAAGGTAACACAATAGGATGAAGGATTAAAGAAGGCTGATGATATGGACGATTATTGTGTATCACGCCTTGCAACTAGTGCTATGATAATTAGGCTGGGGAGATGGATAGAGGCCTAAATATTAGAATCACAGAACATGGAAAGGTTTTAATGATTGATTTGGAAAGAAAGGCTGAAGTTAGGCATGATGAGCATTAATATCAATTTATTAAATTGCAAAGGGCATGTAATAAAATTAGACCAGTTGTAGAATGAGCTTTAATTAATTCTATTTTTGCTTTTGATGGTAACAAATTTTCATCACATTAAAGACGTTAACTATTGAAATTATATTAAAAAAGGTAATATAAACTTAAAAAGGGGAGGGTCCTAATCCTCCATCCAATGGATCGAGGGTTTATTAAATTTCACCTTGATCATTCTGGGTATTCAGAATCACCAGAGGAGGAATCACCGCCTCGCATCCCCTTCGGACAGAAGCCAATTTATACTGAATAATTTTTTTCTAGCTTTTTTACCAATCCATTGTATTGGATCTCTGAAGATGGTTCTAGTAAGAATCGCAAGCTAAAAGAGTAGATTCAAATTGTAAATTAGGTACAGTGCG
>JAXCGZ010015735.1:22500-37500 GCA_037179515.1 Halocaridina rubra | reverse complement strand
TACACATGTGGCTTTCTCTTCGCAATTATTTCAAGTCCCATGCTATATAGGCATAAAAAATTATCAAATAAACGCATTAAAATATGTGAAAATATGAAACTTACTTTATCCATGACCGATATTCGAACCTATGATGCATAATCTCAGCTAACTGCTAAGCTAGGGAGTGAACGCTTTCTTTTGAATATATTTTGATTATTTTACAGCATCTTCTCAACCTCACTCGTAGCTTCGCTATAAACATACACACACACAGATATGCAAATTCATACTCGTGTTTGTTCGTACACGCACACAATCGCAAAACAGGACTTATGATTACTAAGTCAAGGCGCTACCACTACGTTCATTCCTAAGTATAGCAGATATAAGCTATAAGGTTGGATTCCTTTTAACCTTCTGTGGTGTAGTGGTAGCGCCTTAACTTAGTAATCATAAGTCCTAGGTTCGAGTCCCGGTCGGGGTAAAAAATGATTCATGTTTTCACATATGTAATGTGCTTATTTGTATTTCATGGCCCGAATGAGATTGGGAATTGAAATAAATGCTAAAATGAAGCCACGAGTGAGGTTGGGGAATCTGTAATATGGACATAGTGGCATTCAGTTAGAATGCGTTCATTCCTAAGTATAGCAGATATAAGCTATAAGGTTGGAGTCCTTTTAACCTTCTGTGGTGTAGTGGTAGCGCCTTGACTTAGTAATCATAAGTCCTAGGTTCGAGTCCCGGTCGGGGTAAAAAAAAATGATTCATATATATATATATATATATATATATTATATATATATATATATATATATATATATATATATATATATATATATATATATATATATATGTATATATAAATATGTATACATATGTTTCAGTTTTACGTCACGGACTCCCTTTTCTGCTAAAGCCTAGGACGGTTGCCTTCTTGTGAAGGACTTGTTTTGGCAGATGTAATCATTACCCTAACGCCCTTGCTAACCTCAGACCGTGACGGGGCACGAACCCTCGACCTGACAGCTCAAAGTCGCGGACGCTACTGCTTGAGCCAAGGTGACTACTTATATATATATATATATATATATATATATATATATATATATATATATATATATATATATATATATATATATATATATATATATATATATATATATATATATATATATATATATATATATATATATATATATATATATATATATATATATATATATATATATATATATATATATATATATATATATATATATATATATATATATATATATATATATATATATATATATATATATATATGTTTATATCTGTGTGTGTGTGTGTGTGTGTGTGTGTGTGTGTGTGTGTGTGTGTGTGTGTGGAAAGAGAGAGCAAACTAATAATATTTTGTTACGTTGATTAAATGTCGAATGAGGGGGAGGAGGAAACGAAGGAGAGGAGAAGGATGATGTAGAATATTATCAAGTCCTCGACTTGGCTTATCATTGACGTTCAGGAGCAGCAGTATTTTAAATGAAATTCCAGACACTCTGATATGTCTCCGTGGAATTTACAGAAATATTGTTGTTTTCCTTTGCAGAAACTGAAGTGTCGAAATATAGTCGTGTGAAACAAATGTTAATGTGGCTTTCTATAGTATTTCACAAGAAAATGTTAGAGGTATTAATATGTATTTTACGATGCCCATGAGACTTCATTTACACACTTTAAGTACTTTATCATAATAAATGTATAATTTATTGGAATTTTGATATTGAATTTGTACGTTATTAGGTATTTTTTCCCCATAAAAATTGTACTCAAATGCAATTTTCCAGCGTCACATTCTGTCCATGAGGGCAAGTGTGTTAGCATAAACTCCAGGATGAGTATTTTTGGTTTTTCTTTATATATGTCCTTGTAGCTCTGTGGTAGAAAACCTCTGCCTTCGATATCAAAGCACATGGCTTGATTTGCGACCAGGACAACCGGTTATATATATGCATTTCATATACTTCAGAGCATAAGTACTTTCCAAATTATGTCTTCTTTTTCTTCAGGATGTCCCAATTTCTAGGGTAAGCATATGCAGCTTTCTTTTTTCAGAGGTTTATGATTGGATGTTTTTTTTGAAGCTGAAATGTCTCATATTTTTCGAGTCTAAGCTCTGCATCGAGTGGGTTGATATGCAGATGCAGTGGCTCGCCTAAACTGCTTCTAAGAGGAGCTTTTCCGTTATGTTTCTTCTCCTTCTGTTTGTCCTTTCTTTAAATATTTAACCTTTCTTTCGATTGTTTCTTTTTTTTGCTGATGTACTCATGCTTTCACTCGAATATACGCGCACGCTCACACAAGGTCACACACGCACACTAAATCACACGCACATATAAAAATTTCATTAGACGAGGAGGCATATAAGTAAACTTATATATTTGCTGAGTACATATAACTAAATCATCTCATAGAAAGTGATAGGTATTAAGTAATCACACACACACACACACACACACACACACACACACACACACACACACACACACACACACACACACACACACACACACACACACACACACACACACACACACACACCGCGCGTTCAGTGACACACGGAATTGCTCCTCTTAAATTTTAGTTTCGAGTGACTAAAGTGCTTAGTGGAAAACTTTACCATAATTTCCAAAAATATGAAATCGTGCAGAGTATTGTGAGTACAAAAACTAATATTTGTTGTAAGGCGAGACTGTTCATATTAAAGGAAAAAAATTGAGAACTTTTTCGTGAGAAGAGAGAGAAGCTGCCGTCCAGTTTCTGCCTTGAGGGAAATCTAGAAGAGTTGCCAGACGTGGAGCCTCACACCACATTACCTAATTTTTTGTGTAAACTGGGGAAAGCTCTTGAGCCGTTTTACCTGATCCTGTGGTTCTATATATTGTTAAAAACAGTATCCTTCCCATTTATATTAACTAGTTAGTTAGTTTGATACACGAAAAAATTGAATAATAAAAGAAAAAAAAATTACCAAATACCCACCCGTCAACAGTACTGAGTTAAGTTGCCAAGTAGTACAGCAGTCCTATTTTCTTCATTTTTTTTTTTGCTTTTCTTTTAGCTTTCTCGTTTGCTATTTTGTTATTTTGTATATATATTGAGTTAAATGCAAAGTCTAAATCCCGTGATAACATATCTTGGTTAGCAAGTCAGTTTATCAGTTAGGAAGAATATATAACAGAAACAGGTGGGTGCCACCTCGAACACAAATTCGAATTTTCCTTCAGGTTTGACTTTTGTTTTTCTTTTTCTTTTTATACGTAAATTACCATGGTCAAGTTTTTAAGTTAAGATGTGTGTTACCAGAAAGGAGACAAACTGAGTCACTAAATAGCACTTATATGGAGATATAAAAATTCTGTGTGAAGGTAAATTAGTTTTTTTTTTTTTTTTTTTTTTTTTTTTTTTTTTTTTTTCTCGTCTTCTTTCTATATTCTGTGAGAGGGAGAACATAAAAATGAAGCCATCTCTGTCCCAAACCTCTCCCACCCATGGGTCGGGAGAAGGGGTAGTCATCAGAGGACTTAAACAGAGAATCAAGAAGTTAGAGGAAATGGTTACAAGCCTTGATGATAAAATTCGGAATATGGATGGAGAAATGAAAGAGAATGAAACACTCAGAGAACAAATAAGATCTTTGGAGGAAGCAAATAAAGCACAAGGGCAGGAGAGAAAGGAACTAGAAAAAAGAATAAAGAAGCTGGAAGGGGAAAAGAGTCAACTAGAATCTAGAATTTCTAATCAAGAAGATAAAAACAAACAGCTAAATGACAACCTAAAGGAATTAGATGTTAGTTCACTGCTATCTTCTGAGAGAGACGAGATTGCTGCTTGGAATGTTCAGATTAAGGAAAACATTGAACAGTTCAGAAAAGAGTTCCAGGAGCTGAATATGGAAAATGATGCCATGAAAACGTCCTTTGCTGATGCACTAAAGGGGAATGTGGCAGTAAAAGAGGCTGTAAAGGTGGTGGCACTGGAAAACATACAAACAGTTGACTATAAAGAGACAGTAATCGAAAAAATGAAAGACGTTGTGATGGAAAGGGCAAACCCACTCATCAGACAGGCACTTGATAAGGAGAAGACAGTGGTAATCTCAGGCATAAGTGAATCCCAGGAGCCAACATGGCAGGGGAGACTTGAAGAAAATAAAGCTAGGGTTGTAGACCTGATAAGAAAGCTTGGAGTAGTATGTGGTCCTGAGGATATTGTAAACATACACCAACTAGGTAAATATTCGAGGGAAGGAAAGCCGAGACCAACAAAAGTAACCTTTGAGAGAGGGGAGACATGTAGGGAAATATTGTTGAGAAAAAAAAGTCTAAAAGACCTTCAAGAATGCAAAGAAGTGTTCATTAGACGATACAGAACACAGGAAGAGATGGGAAAGATCAAAAACTTGTTGCAAGAGGCAAGAAGGTTAAATGATGAAAGAAATGAAGAAGAGAAGAAAAATTTTCGTTACGGAATACTTCCAGACAAAGGGGAGATAAAGAAGATAATGACAGAAGATCAGGGGATGGGGCCTCATTAAGATTGTTATACACAAATGCTGATGGATTAGCTGGTAAGGCAGTAGAATTAAAAGATAGGATTCACAACAGTAAGGCAGATATAGTAGCAATTACAGAGACTAAGTTGAGTGAGGACATAAACAGTGTCACAGTTTTTCCTAAGGGCTTCAGAATACTAAGGGTCGAAAGATCTGAGAGGACTGGTGGAGGGATAGCACTGCTCATAAGTGAGAGGATTCAAGTTGAAGAGATAAACTTGGCTATAGAAAGTGAGTTCAGGGAATTTCTTGTTGCTCGCATAAATACTGGGTCAGAGAGCATTATAATAACTGTTGTATACAACCCACCAAGGAACCAAAATAGGCTTGAAATTTATGAGGAAAGTCATATAGGTACGATTGAAGTCATAAACTCAGTTGTTAACATGGCGCGGGAGAAAAAATGTAGGATTTTGATTATGGGAGACTTTAATCATAAAGAGATAGATTGGATAAATCTTGACCCACACAGTGGTGAGGACTCCTTTGGGGCAAGATTCCTAGATTGCGTACAAGGGAATTTCCTACACCAACATGTAATGGAACCAACAAGAGCCAGGGGTGGGGATGAGCCATCACTACTTGATCTGGTGTTCACAGATAATGTGTTGGATATTGAAAATATTGAGTATGAACCACCAATTGGAAAGAGTGACCACTGTGTGTTGTTGATGGAGTATATCATTGAAGACATTCTTCCTGAGAGTAGAGGCACTGAGGACATGAGGAGGAACTATCAGAAAGGAGATTACATCAAAATGAATGAGCTTTTTGCAGTTATTGACTGGAGAACCTTATTTTACAACAAATCTGTACAAGAAATGTATGACATCTTTTGTGAGAAATATGGGAAGATTGTAGATTGCTGCATACCTGTCACCAAAGTAGGTGTAATTCATGCCAGAGAGAAATGGTTCGATAATGGGTGTAAAAGAGCTAAGGAGTGGAGAGACAAATGCTGGAAAAGGTATAGGAGGAGAAAAAACATAAATGCCTGGCAAACCTACAAAAGAGCAAGAAATGACTACCTAAGTAAAAGGAGAGAGGCAGAGAAAGATTATGAGAGGGACATCACCAGGAAGGCGAAAGAAAATCCCAAGCTTTTCCACAGCTTTATCAGAGGAAAACTGAAGGTAAAAGAACAGGTTTTAAGGCTAAAGAGAGCGGATGGAAGCATCACTGAGACGGACGAAGAGATCTGCAAAGAATTGAACAAGGAGTTTCAGTCAGTATTTACAGTAGAAAATACCCCACCCCCTCAGATTGCAGTGATAGAAGCTCAAGGGCCGGTATTAGAGAACATCAACCTTACAGCCACAGAGGTATGCAAAGCGCTGATGGATTTAGATGTTCATAAAGCTACAGGTCCTGATGACATATCCCCTCATGTGCTTAAAAAATGCGCAAACACAATATCAGTGGCACTAAGTATCATATTTAAGGAGTCATTGGAGTCGGGGGAGATTCCAAGATGCTGGAAACAAGCAAATGTGATACCTATCTTCAAAAAGGGAAGGAGGGATACGGCTCTGAACTATAGACCAGTTTCCTTGACCAGCATAGTTTGCAAAGTTATGGAGAAACTACTAAGGAAACATATCTCTCTTCACTTGGAATCCTTCAACTTTTTGTCAGTGAGGCAACATGGCTTCAGAGAAGGAAGATCAACAGTAACAAACTTATTAGAATTTTATGATGAGGTAAGCCAAATCTTACAGGAAAGAGAGGGCTGGGCAGATTGCATATTCCTAGACTTCCAGAAAGCGTTTGACACTGTTCCACATGGGAGACTTATTAGGAAGCTGCAATCAATGGCTAGAATAGGTGGAAATGTCTTGGAATGGATAAAAACTTACTTAGAAGGAAGGGAACAGAGGGTTAGAGTAAGACACTCAGTGTCTGAATGGAGAAGAGTTAGTAGTGGAGTTCCACAGGGTTCAGTTTTAGGGCCACTTTTGTTCCTTGTATATGTAAATGACCTACCAGAGTCTGTAAATTCATTCATGAATATGTTTGCAGATGATGCAAAGATTGTGAAGAAAGTAAAAAACGAGAACAATGGTAGAGAACTTCAGGAGGATCTAAATAATCTGCATGAGTGGTCAGAAAAGTGGCTAATGAAATTCAATACCTCAAAATGTAAGGTAATGAGAATGGGTACAAGTGCAAGAAGGCCCAAGCTTGACTACTCGGTGGCTGGAGTACAACTTCAGGAGACAGAAAATGAGAGAGATCTAGGAGTAAACATATTGGCAGATTTGTCTCCAGAAATACATATAAATGGCGTAGTAAGGGCAGCATATGCATTCTTATCAAATGTAAGGGTAGCCTTCAGGCACATGGACAAGGAAATGTTCAGAAATATTTATGTAACCTATGTGAGGCCAAAACTCGAATATGCAGCCCCCTTTTGGAATCCGCACTTGAAAAAGCACATAGCTAAGCTTGAAAAAGTTCAAAGACATGCCACAAAACTGGTGCCAGAAATACGCAATCTCGGTTATGATGAGAGGCTAAGGGAATTAGACTTGCCATCACTCGAAGCTAGAAGAGTAAGGGGGGATATGGTGACAGTCTTTAAATTCCTTCATGGTTATGATAGAGTGGATAGGGATCGATATTTCGATATGGCTGGCTCTAGAACTAGAGGTCATAGTTTGAAGCTTCGGAAGAAAACTTGTTTGCAGGATGTAAGGAAATACTTTTTCAGTGTAAGAGTAGTTGATAATTGGAATTCGCTAAGCGAGGAGGTAGTTAATGCTACCTCAATCCATAGTTTTAAGGACAGGTATGATAAGTATCACTAAGTCTAAAAATGGAACCGATCAGGAGACGGGAAGATACGAGCTTTGGGCTCTTTCCCGTAAACACAATTAGGTAATCACAATTAGGTAATCACACACACACACACACACACACACACACACACACACACACACACACACACACACACACACACACACACACACACACAGAAGGTAGATCAACAGTAACAAACTTATAAGAATTTTATGATGAGGTAAGCCGGATTTCACAGAAAAGAGAAGGCTGGACAGGTTGCATATTCCCAGACTTCCAGAATGCATTCATTTCTGTCCCTCACTGGAGACTTATTAAGAAGCTGCAAGAAATGGCAAGAATAGGTGGAAATATCTTGGAATGGATAAAACTTACTTGGAAGGGAACGGAGGGTTGGAGTAACACACTTAATGTGTGACTGGAAAACGGTTAGTAGGGTCCGTAAGTTAATTCATGAATAAGTTTGCAGATGATGCAATGAACGTGAAGACAGTAGGAGACGAGAGTAAGGTAAAGAACTTCAGGAAGACCTAATAGTCTGCATGAGTGTCAGAAAGGTGGCTCATGAAATTCAATATTTCTAAATGTAAGGTAATGAGAATGACTACAAGTGCGAGAGGGCCCAAGCTTGGATAATCAATAGCAGGAGCAGAACTTCAAGAGAGGGAGAATGAGAGATCTGTGAGTAAGCATTGTGTCAGATATGTCTCCAGAAATGCATATAAATGGCATAGTAAGGGCAGCATGTGCTTTCTTAGCAAAATTTAAGGGTAGCCTTCATACACATGGACAAGGATATGTTCAAAAGTATTTATATAAGCTATGTGAGGCCAAAGCTTGAACATGCAGCCCCCTTTTGGAATACACAATTGAAAAAGTACATAATTAAGGTAGAAAAAGTTCAAAGACATGCCACGAATCTGGTGCCAGAAATATTCAATCTCAGTTATGAGGAGAGGTTGAGGGCATTAGACTTCTCATCGCTCGAAGCTAGAGGAATGAGGGGGAGGATATGGTGAGTGTTTTTAAATTCCTTCTTTATAATGACAGAGTAGATAGGGATCGATATTTTGATATGGCTGGGACTAGAACAAGAGGTCATAGCCTGAAGTTTCGTAAGAAACCTTCTTTGCAGGATGTAAGGAATCACTTTATTAGTATAAGTGTAATGATGACTGGAATTCGCTAAGCAAGGAGGTAGTCAATGCTAACTCAGTCCATAGTTCTAAGGACATGCATGATAAGTATCACTGTGTACAAAAATGGGACCGACCAGAAGACGGATAATTACGAGCATTGAGCTTTTTCCCATACACATTATTACACACACATGAAGGCTATAATGTGTTATTTTCTAATGAATGCGCAAAAGAATAGACTCTATTAGGTGAAGTTATAGGGACCAAATTATCAATCGTCTTAACATTGTATTGCTTTATTACCTGCCAAGTGCCTTATTAGTTATTGTTATTATTGATTGTTGATAGTGACTGTGATAATGTGGATAGTGACGATTAATGTGATAATGATGATGTGGTAAGTGTTTTGAGTGTTAGTAGTGATAATGTTGCAGTGAGGATGGAGGTACTGGTGGTTGTAATTATGATGATATAGTAGATGGTGATGTTGATGGCGATGATGATCTCAATGATAAATTATGTGTATTGATGGTGCTAGCAATAAAATTGATGATGATGATCATATTGCAAATAATGATGATAAGGTAATGGTTGGTGATGACTAAAATTGATGATGTGATGAAGATGAAGGCGATAATGATAACGAGGTAATTGATACTGATTCGGTTGTGATAGTAATACTGTAGTTGAAGTTGATGACGGAGATAATGATGATCAGGATAATAATGTTGTACTAATGGGAACCGAAGTGAAGTTGATGATAGTGATTGAATTTAGTGTTTCCATTCACTAGACCAAGATGCGATGCCAGAGGCTGATGTGTTTCGGATGGTTCTAATACTTGGAGCTGGAGATTCCTGGGGAAATATTCTCTCTCTCTCTCTCTCTCTCTCTCTCTCTCTCTCTCTCTCTCTCTCTCTCTCTCTCTCTCCTCTCTCTCTCTCTCTCTCTCTCTCTCTCTCTCTCTCTCTCTCTCTGACTTATATACCCCAGCCTTGATAGACAAAGGACTAGTATAAAAAGAAATGAGAAGATGCAGTAAGAGTGATTCTGATGCAGTTTGAGATCGTCTTCTAATAAACACATTTTCTCCTTTCTTATATGAGAGATCTCTAGGATGTTTTCACTGTTTATTATGTCACTGTAGTCATTATCATCTTTCACTTATTTGTTAATGTTTCTTTTGACGCTTATGACGTTAGAAGCAATATTATATACTTTTTGCTTTTTTTCAACTTGGTTGTCATATATTCCAGGCTTTTTATACAGTAGCCATGAATACTAGCTTTACTATTATTATTATTATTATTATTATTATTATTATTATTATTATTATTATTATTATTATTATTATTATTATTATTATTATTATTATTATTATTATTATTATTATTATTATTATTATTATTATAGGGCGATTAGAGTTTTTTTTTAAATATTACTAATATTCATTACAGGAATGGTTCATAATTATTTTACCTTCTAATGATACGAAGGGCGTAAGTTTTGCACTCCTCTCATCCTCCTGGATGTCACGGCTACTTGTTATTAAAATACCTTCACTGAGAATGTGTTATTCTCTTCACTCCTTTTGCATGTTGAGTTTTCTCCATTAGCAATAAGTTATCAGTGATTCTTGCACAGCTCTTAACCTCTTAGTTATTTCTCCTGTAGTGATGAAACAACTAAAATTTTGGAATAACTCTCAACTCCTTGATGTCAAGGCCTTTCTAATGAAAAGTTTCCATAGATTTTCTGATATCTCTCAGCTTTTGTGATGTAAAAGGCTACTTTCAAAACCCTCTATTTACTGTGATTCCTTAATCTTAAGACTTCTTTCTGATAAAAATGATGCAATTGAGGTTTTTTGAAAAGTCGAACCTCGGCCGTTTAATTGAGGTTTTTGAAAAGTCGAACCTCAGCCGTTTAATTGACGTAAGGAAATCCTCAAAAATTTAAATTCAGGTAAATAAAAAAAAAAATTCTGCCAAAGTTAAGTAAAAACATTCTTTGCTTCAACATTGAATAAAGCTTCGTTCTTTTTCGTATCCGAGAGTTTGTAGAAGGGCCTCCCTCAATTTCTACCGTTTGGGTACAATGGTATCGCCCCTCCAAGATATCCTTATCCTTTAACTGGTACGTTTGTAAGTTTATATGTACCTTCTTCATGTGGTAATTGACTTATTCATTTATTTGCTTCTTTATTTCATTTTTCCTTTATTTACTTAGTTGGCTATATTCCCTTTATTTACTAAAGTGTATTCACAAATGCATGTATTTACTAATTGCTAGATATATTTATTTGTATTTACTTAATCAAAAATTTATTTTTGTCTTGTTATTTCATTATCCTTAATTATTATTATTATTATTATTATTATTATTATTATTATTATTATTATTATTATTATTATTATTATTATTATTATTATTATTATTATTATTATTAATATTAGTTATTATTATTATTCTTGTTGTTGTTATTGTTATTATTATTATTATTATTATTATTATTATTATTATTATTTTTATTATTATTATTATTATTATTATTATTATTATTATTATTATTATTATTATTATTATTGTTATTATTATTATTATAGGTAAAATGTATCACATTAGTTGTAGTGACGAATTTCTAAAAAAAAAAGCACTTCATATCTCTCTCTCTCTCTCTCTCTCTCTCTCTCTCTCTCTCTCTCTCTCTCTCTCTCTCTCTCTCTCTCTCTCTCTCTGTCACACATGTACGCACGCACACTAACAGTAAGGCAGATATAGTAGCAATTACAGTGACTAAGTTGAATGAGGACATAAACAGTGTCACAGTTTTTCCTAAGGGCTTCAGAATATTAAGGGTTGAAAGATCTCAGAGGACTGATGGAGGGATAGCACTGCTCATAAGTGAAAGGATTCAAATTGAAGAAATAAACTTGGCTATAGAGAGTGAGTTCATGGAATTTCTTGTTGCTCGCATAAATACTGGGTAAGAGAGCATTATAGTAACTGTTGTATATAACCCACGAAGGAACCAGAATAGGCTAGAAGTTTATGAGGAAAGTCATATAGGCACTATTGAAGTCATAAACTCAGTTGTTAACATGGCACGGGAGAGAAAATGTAGGATTTTGATTATGGGAGATTTTAATCATAGAGATATATTGGATAAATCCTGACCCACACAGTGGTGAGGACTCATTCGGGGCAAGATTCCTAGATTGCGTACAAGGGAATTTCCTACACCAGCATGTAATGGAACCAACAAGGGCCAGGGGTGGGGATGAGCCATCACTACTTGATCTAGTATTCACAGATAATGTGTTGGATATTGTAAAAATTGAGTACGAACCACCAGTTGGAAAGAGTGACCACTGTGTGTTGTTGATGGAGTATATCATTGAAGATATTCTGCCTGAGAGTAGAGGCACTAAGGACATGAGGAGGAACTATCCGAAAGGAGATTACATCAAAATGAATGAGCTTTTTGCACTTAATGACTGGAGAACCTTATTTTACAACAAATCTGTACAAGAAATGTATGACATCTTTTGTGAGAAATATGGGAAGATAGTAGATTGCTGCATACCATTCACCAAAGTAGGTGTAATTCATGCCAGAGAGAAATGGTTCGATAATGAGTGTAAAAGAGCTAAGGAGTGGAGAGACAAATGCTGGAAAAGGTATAGGAGGAGAAAAAACATAAATGCCTGGCAAACCTACAAAAGAGTAAGAAATGACTACCTAAGTAAAAGAAGAGAGGTAGAGAGAGACTATGAGAGGGACATCACCAGGAAGGCTAGAGAAAATCCCAAGCCTTTCCACAGCTTTATCAGAGGAAAACTGAAGGTAAAAGAACAGGTTTTAAGGCTAAAGAGAGAGGATGGAAGCATCACTGAGACGAATGAAGAGATCTGCAAAGAATTGAACAAGGAGTTTCAGTCAGTATTTACAGTAGAAAATACCCCCACCCCCTCAGATTGCAGAGATAGAAGCTCAAGGGCCGGTATTAGAGAGCATCAACCTTACAGCCACAGAGGTATGCAAAGCGCTGATGGAGTTAGATGTTCATAAAGCTACAGGTCCTGATGACATATCCCCTCATGTACTTAAAAAATGCGCAATCTCAATATTAGTGGCACTAAGTATCATATTTAAAAAGTCACTGGAGTCGGGGGAGATTCCAAGATGCTGGAAACAAGCAAACGTGATACCTATCTTCAAAAAGGGAAGGAGGGATACGGCTCTGAACTATAGACCAGTTTCCTTGACCAGCATAGTTTGCAAAGTTATGGAGAAACTACTAAGGAAACATATCTCTCTTCACTTGGAATCCTTCAACTTTTTGTCAGTGAGGCAACATGGCTTCAGAGAAGGTAGATCAACAGTAACAAACTTATTAGAATTTTATGATGAGGTAAGCCGAATCTTACAGGAAAGAGAGGGCTGGGCAGACTGCATATTCCTAGATTTCCAGAAAGCGTTTGACACTGTTCCACATGGGAGACTTATTAGGAAGCTGCAAGCATTGGTTAGAATAGGTGGAAATGTCTTGAAATGGATAAAACCTTACTTAGAAGGAAGGGAACAGAGGGTTAGAGTAAGACACTCAGTGTCTGAATGGAGAAGAGTTAGTAGTGGAGTTCCACAGGCTTCAGTTTTAGGGCCACTTTTGTTCCCTGTATAAGTAAATAATAATAATAATAATAATAATAATAATAAGACTTTATTTCCAACGTACATTGGGTATTCAAATATGGGTGTACTATTAAAATTTACAAGTAAAATCTTCCTTTAAGAGTAACTTCTTAAGATTATATTTAAAAGTATACACTGAACCAGCATTTTTTAGTTCTCTGGGAAGCTGATTATATAAATGAGGTCCACGAATGTTTATATCTCTTGAGCCAATATCAGTTTTAGACCTTCGTACTAATAAATCTTCCCCTTGACGGGTAGTTAACCCGGTAACTGAGCTTACTGTAGAAAAATTATACAAGCAATCAGGAAGATTGTTTCTTAGTATATTAAAAACAAAGGTACATATATCAAAAACATATTTATCTCTAATCTTTATCCATTCTAGATCTTTTAAAACAGGAGAGATGTGCTCGTATTTTCTTACATTGCCAACAGCCACTCGTGCTGCAAAGTTTTGTAACTTTTGTATTCTTTGTAATTGAGTCTTATTTGTACATCCCCAAACTTTGAGACAGTAATTAATTAAACTCATAGCTAAGGATTGGACAATTATTATACGAGTTGATGTTTCAAATGAGTCTTTTACCCTATTTAGATATATTAGAGTACCCATTACTTTTTTATAAATTTCATCTATATGCATTTCAAAATTCATGTAACGGTCAAAATAGACACCTAGGTTCTTTACCGAGTTCATTGGCTTAATGATATTACCGTTAAAATTTATATGAAGATTGTCATCAACTTCTGATAATAATTGTCTGGATCCGATAAGAATAGATTGGGTTTTAGTTTCATTAAGTAACGGACCATTTTTTAGAAAGTAACGTTTAGCCATATACAAAATTTCTTCTGCTCTACGAATAATATTTTCTAAATCATTAATTTCTCCTTCAATTAAGATTTGAGTATCGTCAGCATATTGAATGACATAACAGTTAGGTAAATATTTTACTAGATCGTTTACATATATTAGAAAAAGTATAGGTCCTAGGATCGATCCCTGAGGGACCCCAAACAATGACCTACCAGAGTCTGTAAATTCATTCATGAATATGTTGGCATATGATTCAAAGAGTGTGAAGAAAGTAGGAAACAAGAACAATGGTAGAGAACTTCAGGAAGATCTAAATAGTCTGCACGAGTGGTCAGAAAAGTGGCTAATGAAATTCAATACTTCAGAATGTAAGGTAATGAGAATGGGTACAAGTGCAAGAAGGCCCAAGCTTGACTACTCGGTGGCTGGAGTACAACTTCAAGAGACAGAAAATGAGAGAGATCTAGGAGTAAACATACTGGCAGATTTGTCTCCAGAACTACATATACATGGCATAGTAAGGGCAGCATATGCCTTCTTATCAAATGCAAGGGTAGCCTTCAGGCATATGGACAAGGAAATGTTCAGAAATATTTATGTAACCTTTGTGAGGCCAAAACTCGAATATGCAGCCCCCTTTTGGAATCCGCACTTGAAAAAGCACATAGCTAAGCTTGAAAAAGTTCAAAGACATGCCACTAAGCTGGTGCCAGAAATACGCAATCTCAGTTATGATGAGAGGCTGAGGGAATTAGACTTACCATCACTCGAAGCTAGAAGATTGAGGGGGGGATATGGTGACAGTCTTTAAATTCCTTCATGGTTATGATAGAGTGGATAGGGATCGATATTTTGATATGGCTGGCTCTAGAACTAGAGGTCATAGTTTGAAGCTTCGTAAGAAAACTTCTTTGCAGGATGTAAGAAAATACTTTTTCAGTGTAAGAGTAGTTGATAATTGGAATTGGCTA
>JAXCGZ010015735.1:0-17500 GCA_037179515.1 Halocaridina rubra | reverse complement strand
ACACAGTTTGGTACTTATATTTCATAATAATGCTCATTTTAAACCAATTTCTTTTGGTCAGTTTCTTTTACTATTCGAATTCCTGCTCTCATACTATATATAGTATCATAGTCTCCAACCTTCTTGTTGCTCAATTTGTCAGTGGGAGCTTATCTATTTTCCAAGACAGTTGCAGTATGTGGCAGAAAAACTCTACTAATTATTCAATTCCAGTTCTGTCTTATCAGTATTTGGGCAATATCAGCATGCAAAAATTCATCTAATATAATACAACTAGGGCGCATTTATCATGTAGTAACTTTTGCAAAAGAATAAAAAAAAAATAAATAATCATAATACTCTGTCAACATACAGAAACAAGATCCTTCAGTACGGAAACAAAATTTGAGCCAACTTATTTTTTTTCAAAAAGGAAAGATATTTGTCGCTTGCCTATATGACTTGCCTTCCTGCCTAAATATACAAGGAAAAAATCACAACTTCCTTTTACTCTTTGCTCGCCACATGAGCTTTTGTTTTTCTAGCGTCGAAAAAAAAGAAAAAGAAAATAACTTAGTATACAAATAAAGAAACATTGAAGCATAAATCCATTCCTTTTCTGTTCAACATTGCAAATAATGCTAGTGAAATAAGCATAGATATACTCGCCTATTGTGGCAATCTTTTCTCCCTTTTTAAATCAGAGGGTCGAGTCAAAGCACACACTCGTTATAAGTCAAACATACCTTCTATGAAATTAAAACAAAATACTACAATTATATAAGATAATTATAGTTAATAAAATATGAAACTCTTGGTAGCTTAACAAGCATTGTAAATTAAAAATATTATACAATAAAGCTAATATATCAAGAGAATTTCTTATTTTTATTTATTTCTATCTACTACAATCAACAAAATCATCTTAATTAGTACAATAGTAATTATAAATTTCATGACAAATGACAGTAATTAACAATATCTTTAGATAAGGTTCTCAAAATCGTTAATATCTTTATCTCTTCGAAATGTTACAATTACCATGTGAAGGCTATGTCCACCTCTCAATGAAAATTATAAAAAAACAACATGTGGCTGTGCATTCAATAATAAAATTAGCAAAAAATAACATTTCATATGCAATGTTTAAAAAAAATCAACTTTAAGTTTTAGAAATCTCTTAAGGGATCGTTCAATGCAAACAAAAAGACATCTATTTTTTTACGAACTCAAAATATCTTTCTTTTTCGAGTGACTATTCAACAGAATACCTCAACTGACAGGGGGGAAGTTATATATTTTTTCTTTTTACCTATACTTACAACCGGTTAGGTACTTAATTACCCATTTTATTCCTCTCTCTTTCTTTTCCTACCTAAAATGCTGCTCAATATTCGTCTTCTGGATTTAAGATGGCTAGCTTTTGCGGGGAGATTTGCGTGCAGGCGCTGTTTCATCCCCTATCTCTTCTGTTTCTGGATCGACTTCGTCTCTTTCAAATACTGGAATCGGCTGCGCAATATTCTTGTTGTCATTTCTTGTGAGTTCACACTCCCTTCTTTATGACCAATCTGAAATGATGCTGGTAAACATTATCATGGCATAAACTTCAAAGTTTTATTTTATCTAATTAGAATATTTCTTCAAACAATTAATGTGAATACTGCAGCTAGAAAAAAAAATATTCATAGATTCGCGTCCTTTATCACTTAATATCTCTCTTGGAATTTAAAAAATCGAACAATTATCTCACTGGCGGAGTAGGGGACATAATAAAAAAAAGTGACTGCACCTCTGCCATACCTGGGCAGGTGGAACTTCACTACATTGCCTCTCGAAGCATTTACATAAGCGTATCTCTTAATAGATATTGCAATGTCTACATCACCTCTTATCAACACTATGCATATCAAATTATATTTTAAGACAGGTGACTCGTGATCTCACCCCCCAAAAAACACCCTCCCTTTCTTCACACTCAGGTCGGTCGCTGTTATTCGTTATACATCCCCCCATTTGCATCACTTCCATTCACACATTTGCTCACCCATTCTTTATCGACGGTGACTTCCCCCATTCATTCTCCCATTCGCATCTCACATTTCTCCCCCCAGCACTCTGAGGGAGTGTGTTGGTTTGCAGTCTCTTTGAAGCCACTCATTGGGCCTCCTCGGCGCATCTCTGTCAACGGTTATAGGTCCCCGCTATACTTCCCATCTACAGTATGGTAGGGCGACACTCTAACCTCTCTATCAGGCACAATTTACTCTATTCTCTTTTCCCGCCTGCATAAAACATTGCCGAACAAAAATCTCGTTATACTGAACACCAATAGTCTTATAACATCACAAAGTCTCTAATTCTTCAAAGGAGAGGACATACATGCATTTTCATTGCCAATAAAATTAATTACTATTAATTCATAATAACGAAGTTGAGAGATCGATCGGTCATTTCCGCATTCTTCTCTTGGACAATAGCACATGTGATAAATGGAAAGACTAAACACGGATTCAAGTTTGTGTCTCAGTGTAATTCTTACGCGCATTTTGGAGTATAAAAAACATTGCAACTTATATTTTATTCTTAAACACTGTCACTTTTGCAACCAAAGCTCAGTGACTTCCATTACTCTACTTCCGCTTTAAGAAAATCAACATAAATATGATTTTACACGTACATTAATCTTTTTTTTTTTCAATTAAAATCAATACCTTTGCCTGTTTAATACTTAACTAAGGCAATAATAAAAAAAAAATAAATTGAACACCCTTCAAATGCCATTACTCGTTATATTGTTCTAATTATAAAAAAAATCGAGTTTATTACTGCTTATAGCTATTAGTATAAATTATCTAGTTTATTAATGGCTACAGAAATTCTACTTTAATTAATTTACTAAAGCCATACTCCCTTTTATATGCAGGGTGGCTGAGTCAAAGCATATCGACAAAGTAAAATGACAGAGTCCTCCGACCTCAATTTCTTTTAATAATAGTCCCATTACTCACTGGATAAAAATTACAAGTACTTAGCCATTTTGTGATGCTTCTTGAAGAATGTCACGGCCACTATTACTGGAGGAGGGGGTTTTCCTTTCTTCTGGGCTCATTGGTTTTCTCGCCGACGTCGTCCATATCTCTCGTAAAATCGCCGATTCACCATCCCAGGCATCATCTTAGTCGAATTCGGCTACAAACACCGCCTAGCAGGGGTATTGTTTCTCAAAGCAACATTCACAGTGCTCCGCACTGTGAAATACAAGAATCGCGCTGAATTTTTCTCCCAAGTTGACCACTCGGCTCTCCAGTTGACGTTTCTCAGCCTTCGTGCACGAAGTTTCAGCAACTTTCCTTCAGAGTCAAAATGTAAGGGACGATTCTTTCTGCAGGGCACCTTTCATATACAGGGACGGGGATGAGGAATGTGAGGTATGACTTGCTGTACTTCCTCTAACATCTGAGAGTCGTCAGAGTTTGAGGCGTCGCTTTCGGTTTCTGCTTCGTCGTCAGCGCCATCCGTGTCCCCGTTGGCCACACTACCTCTCCTTGAGGATGCGGTCTTGCCGCTCGCTTTTAGGCGTCTTGAAGTTCCTTCTAACTCGAGGATTCGACAAATCTTTTCTACCTCCGACATTGCTCCCAGAGATGCGTTATAATCTGTATCTTGCATTTTTTTTTCACGGCACAAAATGCACTGGCATAAAAATCTTCTTATACTCTTCACGGTAATTTAGGCATGGAATCATACTATGCTGCCACCGCTGTCGTATGGTCTTATTCTGTGACTATGTTAGACTTGAAGTCGTAGAGTTATATCTCACCAGAATACCATCAATGTCATATCGTAATTCCTTTTATACTAAACTTATAGCGTGCGAGGTGATAACTTATTCTGCACCTCAATGATCCCCGTCCCCTTAAGGTAAAATCTAAGATCTTATTCGTGCCCCGGACAACTTGTTACTGACTCTGGTCTCGTACTGCTTCTTTCTTGTATTACCAAGATGGCAGGGCATGGTATGCTTGGACAGCCTCACCCAATAGGCTTCCAGAGAAAAGGGGGTTCCCGCTCATTACGTGTAGTGTTAGGGGCTTGGCTATAAGAAGGCCAATCGGATACAAGGAGGGCATATATGTGTATTTTCACAGATGCCTGTAGATATGTACATGTATATATTGGTTTTCGTCTCTCGTGGAAGCGACCCAAAACTGTGTGACAATTCAGACCTCTATCGGCACTTTACACCGGGGTGTGAGAGGCCTATGGGTTGAACCATAGATCACTTGTTATCTCTCTGTAAACACACATCCTGCCCAGGAAACCACCCTGGAAGTATCAGTTACGTCACTTGAACACCCCTGACAGCACGTGGGCTATGTTCTGTTACACCTCTTAATTAAAATTTCTTTACGACAAACACATTCTTTCAGATATTCCTGAAACTATCTATTATTATTATTATTATTATTATTATTATTATTATTATTATTATTATTATTATTATTATATGTATGTATGTATGTATTATTATTATTATTATTATTATTATTATTATTATTATTATTATTATTATTATTATTATTGTTATTATTATTATTATTATTTTTATTTAACATAAAACTGAATGAACCCCTAATCATCACGGATGATAATTAATGATGATGTTAATAATAATAATAATAATAATAATAATAATAATAATAATAATAATAATAATAATAATAATAATAATAATAATAATAATTATTATTATTATTATAATAATAATATTAATAATGTGAAGTTGATGGGGTATGCGTCACGGACTTCTATTCTACCTTTGGGCTAAGATAGTGCCTTTTTCAAAGAACTTTGGAATTGGCTATTGCGACCGTTAACCAGAGTGAATGCCCTTTCTTTCCTCACATGGTGACGGGCATCGAGCCCACGACCTGGCGAATTAAAGTCACGAGAATTACCACTCAGCCACCATGTCAATAATAATAATAATAATAATAATAATAATAATAATAATAATAATAATAATAATAATAATAATGTTCCGGTGTTACGTCACGGACTCCCTTTTCTACCAAGGGCTAAAACGGTTGCCTTCTTGCGAAGGACTTATTTAGGCAGATGTAATCGTTACCCTGAGTGCATGCCCTTGCTAACCTCAGACCATGACGGGGCGCGAACCCTCGACTTGACTCCTCAGAGTCGCGGACGCTACCGCTTGAGCCACGGTGACTACGTAATAATAATAATAATAATAATAATAATAATAATAATAATAATAATAATAATAATAATAATAATAATAATAATAATAATTTAATCATCAAAAACTATGAAAGGTATCATACAAAATTATGAGTATTATTCTCATATCATACATAAAATTTTCTTACAAAAAGAACATTTTCTTTCATTATTTTTTTATGTCTGACACGCTTCAGATTCTAAATCATAAGATTTTTTTTTCTGTTTCAACGTTTCTGAAAAAAAAATATTTTCTCTCAGCCCATAATTCGCAATGTTCAGGTATCGTTTATGTAATTACTTTATTACGTCTTTCATCATTTTTTTTAATGGTTTTGATAAAAATTTACTTTAGATAGCTTTTTATCTCTCATTTGGAGATTGTATAAAATATATCGTCATCCCATCGAAAAAAGAAGGATGCATATAATATTTTACAGTGGCAAAGTATTCATATTAATCATGGCTTTTGTTCTTCTTCTTCCTCTGCGTTCCCATTTTCATATGGGGTCGCATCTCTTCACTAGTCGTCTCCACTGGTTCCTGTCCATCACTTGCTCCTCCCCCAGCTGTCTCTCTCTGAGATCCTCCTTCAGTCGGTCCTTCCACCGTAGTTTAGGTCTTCCTCGTCTACGTCTACGTCTGCCCTGCACAAGTTCTAATAATAATAAAAATAATTTGGATTAAAAACTGCTGTTTATTTTTACTGTAGTTGTATTCGAAATAAGCCTTGTTCTGCAAGCTGCAAAACATGTTTTCCGTGGGAAAGAATAAAATAATATTACTGAGTAAATAAAGGCAGAATATTTTTTATTCCTTAGGCTGAAAAGTTATGAAGAATTGTGAAATTCCTTTATAAAAAGCTACTGGAGTCTTCTCGTGTAAGGAGAACTGCGAAAAGATGTTTCACAGAAATAACAAACAAGCAAAGTAAGAGAAACTAAATGGTTTTTAACCTTTAGAAATTATAACTTTGCTTACTTAGTAGTTAAAGAATGATCAGGCTGTCCATGTGAGAAGCTGAGTTGCCACTGCCTCCTGCCCCATCCTCTTTCCAAATCTCTCGCTCTTTACCTCCTGTAGTTTCTTCTTTTCTTGGAATTGGGTGTTTTCAGCTTAAGTTAGAGCCTTTGTGGCCTTTACCTCCCATAGCTCAGTCTCTGTTTCTCTCGCTCACTCGTTTGATTCTCTCGGGCAAGGGTCGGAAATACCGCCTCCATCATAAAATTCAATCAAGTGGGACAGAATGAGGGAATTGCAAATTTTCCTTTTACTTTCCTCCCTCCAAGAGTCAAGTTATTGCTTTGACTCGACCTCCTCCTTTATACATGACATAATGTTCCTTGTGTATAATAATAATAATAATAATAATAATAATAATAATAATAATAATAATAATAATAATAATAATAATATTAAGCATCATCATCGTCATCATCATTATCAAAGTAATATCAATAATACCTTACATTTTGAATCTTGTTAAAGAAAACAAGGCTGATAGTGAAAAATATAGAAAACTATGGCAGCTACAGTTGTCATGCGTGCTTGCTAAACCTTTTTTTTTTTGGAAAAAAATATGAACTTCAGTGGTCATTATTAATTCCTTCATTTTTATTCATAATTTCAAGCTCCGCTAACAGCCTGCCCACAACAGTGACAAAAGAAGTGAAGCAGTGTATGGTTTTATCATACCCTGACCATGATTTTTATCTCCTTTGGCAGTTGTTATGCAACAAAATGTGATATTTAGTAAGGGTGACTTTCCAGAGCATAGTTAATACATCCCTTTTAATTGCCTTCAGTGACACAGAAAACGGGTAATATATATATATATATATATATATATATATATATATATATATATATATATATATATATATATATATATATATATATATATATATATATATATATATATATATATATAAGGTATGTATGTATACACATATGTATATATATATATATATATATATATATATATATATATATATATATATATATATATATATATTATATATATATATATATATATATATATATATATATATATATAAGGTATGTATGTATACACATATGTATATATATATATATATATATATATATATATATATATATATATATATATATATATATATATATATATATATATATATATATATATATATATATATATATATATATAATTAGAATATTTTTACGCCATATCCATTCAGCAATCTTCAGTCTCTTTTGCATTCTTATATAATATATCTGACTGCATGCTTTTCTTCTATGGAATTGGATCAACATTTATCCTGTGAACGATTAAATCGGGATACAAAATTTGAAACTAAATTAAATTTTGCCTTATTTTTTCGAGGTTTTCTCCTTTTGCCATATGAAATGTTCATATTCTTTAGGAGAGTAGTTGGCTGAGATCTAACGCTCAAAAATTGTCCGTTTCAATTACTTTGTGTTATTTGATATAATTATTTCTTCTTTCCAAGTTACCAGAAACGACTGTAAATGCATTCTCAAAATATGGTCTGTCTGTGGACATATTTCAGCGCTTCTGTGTAAGAGCGCATCCCTTGTAAACGAATATATATATATATGTATATATATATATATATATATATATATATATATATATATATATATATATATATATATATACATACATATATATATATATATATTTATATATATATATATATATATATATATATATATATACATATACATACATATATATATATATATATATATATATATATATATATATATATATATATATATATATATATATATATATATATATATATATATATATATATATGTATGTATATATATATATATATATATAAATATATATATATATATATATATATATATATATATATATATATATATATATATATATATATATATATATATATATATATATATATATATATATATATATATATATATATATATATATATATATATATATATATATATATATATATATATATATATATATATATATATATATATATATATATATATATATATACCTTTAGTAAGCAAGATTATTACTGAAGTAGATGCATTGGCTGTCACTTAAAGGGAGGAACACCAGGTACTTTACACTCAAATTGAAGACTTTAACCCTTTTAATAGAATGAACACCGTCAGTCATATGCGGTTAAACATCCATCGATGACAAAACGCTGATTAATGACAGTTTTAGCCGCAGTGAATCATAGGATGTTTGGAGATGAAAGTTGGGTCAATATATCGTGCGTGAATTGTCGTATGTCATTGATGTCGTTAACTTAGCGTACAGGAGAGTATTGTTTTAATGGTGAAGCCCATTTTCAGCAACACAGATTTGATTTTCTTCAAATACCGTAAAATTTGAGTTAGGTTTGGTTAGCATATTAATTTTCAGTCTTGAAATAATGATGGTGCTGAAAGGCCATAACGCTGAATAATGCAGATTTGATATAGCCTGGTGCTGAATCAGTGGCTCTGAATCGAACCTATTCCAGTCATTTTTGGGAACTCTTCTTATCATTGAGCAGTTTTATCGGCTTAAAACAGTGCAGTTCTAATTAAATTAGACAGTCCTCCTTTTTCAGCTATGTTATATCTCTGTAATTTTCCATTAGTCGTTTACTTATGTATATATATGTATGTGCGTATGTGTGCCTGTATATGTATTCGTACAGATATGGTGTTGTATTTACTAGGGATATATATATATATATATATATATATATATATATATATATATATATATATATATATATATATATATATATATATATATATATATATATATGTTAGACATCCGTATGTGTGTGTGATTTTGTGTATGTGTATATGTGTGTCTGCTCATGTATGTGTATATTTGTGTGTGTATGCGAATGCATATGTCTATGTATGTATATATATGTATGTATGTGTATATTTATGTATGCTTATAATTGTTTATATATGTATGTGTATGTGTGTGCGAATGTATATTTGTATGGTTGTATAATGTATATTTGTGTGTGTACATATGTATATTTTTATATGTTCGTATGTGTTAATGTATATGTATATATGTGTATGTTTGTATGTATATATATATATATATGTATGGATACGTGAGCATATGTGTATACGTATGTATATTTAGTTTTATTTTCTTCTCTTAGGTTTTTAGACCCCTTGTTTCTCCCTGTTGATTTTTTTTGCTTTTACTATTTTTTTTCTATTTTTTAATTGTTTTTTCAAGTGTGACTGTGCTTTTACTAAATGTAATTTTGTTTATATGCACATAGGCTTGCTTTTGCTATTGTATGCATGTATTTATTTGTACTCCTATGTATTTGTGTATGTTTTTCATATGTTTTTTTTTTATTTAATTTGTACGTATGTTCATGTGTGTATGGATATGTTTTCTTTTTTGGTAGTCTTTATATTTATATGTTCATCTATGAATGCATATACGTATGTGTTTGCTTTTGTATATATATATATATATAAATAAATAAATATATATATATATATATATATATATATATATATATATATATATATATATATATATATATATGTATGTATGTATGTATGTATGTATGTATGTATGTATGTATGTATGTATGTATGTATGTATGTATGTATGTATGTATGTATGTATGTATGTATGTATGTATGTGTGTGTGTGTGTGTATGCGTGTGTAAGTGTATATAGGGGTTTATATATGCAATACATTTGTGTGTATGTGTATGTAGGATTATATGTAAATGTGTGTATTTGTTTTTACATGTATTTATATATATATGTGTATATGGATATGTGTATCTACACATATGTTTTTGTGTGTACGTATGTGTTTATTTATATACTCGTTAATTTTTATTTATTTTTTATCTATTTAATTTTTTTATTTATTTATATATGTATATGTTTTTATATTTATTTATTTGTTTATTTATTTATTTATATATGTATATGTGTTTATATTATTTATTTATTTATTTTTTAACAATTTAAGTCAATCATTGCTTTTATTTCCCTTTAGGGGCAGTATGTGGGGGATATCGACTAACCCAGCTGGTAATTAGGATTTATATCACTTAATCCGCTTTAGTTTCCCTAGTGGGACAGGGTTTATTTCTTCGTTTTCTGTTCATACTGTCTTGTTTGCTGGGTGTATCTCTTGGCATTGTACTTTGAGAAGGTTACCAGATGAGGTCACGAAATTAATAAGTACTTCAAGTATTTTTTTACGTTGTTTTCATTAATGGCCTTTTTTCTTCCATTTGAGACTGTATGGTAACAGTTCAGCTATTTCTTTTCCTCCTTCCAATTACATAAAATATTGTTCGCACATCTGGGGTGTTTCTTCTTATGCTTACCTTCTTGATAGGGTTGAATTTAAGGAAATCAAGAGTCATTAGTGACCCTTCTCTTACTTCTAATCCTGATTCTCTTTCTCTTCGCCACATGCAATAATTCCTTTCCCTTATCTATCGTTACTACTTCCATTGCTGCTGTGATGAGTTTATAGTTGCAACCTCCCCCTTGCTTTCAAGGCTGTGCAACAGTCGCCAAGTGGCCTCGTCTCACTGTTACTGTGTGGAGATTTGTAGATCAAGGATTGGTCGGTAGAGTGACTGCTTCTTCCCATCAACCTCCAGACTCTTTTCCCCCTTCTATCTCTCCTAATTTATATTACCTATCTTCCTTCAAAAGTGATCTATCGTCATCGTAGGGCCTAAGGCTGCCATTTCTCTGTCTTTATTACTCCGACTATTTTCCTCCTGTTCTTTTCCTATTGAAAATCATTCTCCTATTTCTGCCATGTCCTTAAACTTTTACTTTTTCTTTATGTTAATTTTTTATTGGTGCCTGGGGCTGTAAACGGCATTTTTTTTTGCCTCAAGGTATCACACTCATAAAAAAAAAAGTTTGTTGCAATGGTGAGAGTAAAGAAGACCAAGAGATGTGGCAGGATTAGACCTTGAGATGAGGATAGATCGGATATTTGAGGAAGATAGATCAGAATAATTGAAAAATGACAGAACGAGGAGGAGAGTTTCAGAGTTTCGAGGTGAATGGGAAAAAGCTGTCACTACACCAATCAATCCTCGAGCTACAAATCTCCACACAGTACCTGAAAACTGGAAATCAGAGAACAGAGAGAAGGGGTGAAGCCATAAGCAGGAAGTTTAGCTGACAGAACCTTGCGCCATACTCTATCAAAATCCGTAGAGATATCAAGGGCGACGACATGCAGAGGATATGATCATCCATGAGTGAATTAAGACCGGAGATCAGCAGTGGGTCTTGGATTACGTAAGTCGTACTGGTTATCGAAAATAAGTGAGTTAAATTCAAGATGGTTCAAGAAATGAGAATTGAGCAAAGTTTTTAATACCTTAGCGATAGCAGAGGTTAGGGCAATAGGTTGAAAGCTAGAAGGATTAGAGTGGTCACCTTTCTTAGAAACAGACTGAACTAGAGCGAGCTCCCAGGATGCAGAATATGTATTGGTTGAGAGAATGAGGCAAAACCATCGGGTCCGTCTTTAGAGAGCGAAGAACCTTTGGACTTTGCTTGAAGAAAGAATTAGAGAGATCTTAAGGTTAGAGAGGGGTAATGTACGAGGGCCGTATATATATATATATATATATATATATATATATATATATATATATATATATACATACATATATATATATATATATATATATATATATATATATATATATATATATATATATATATATATATATATATATATATATATATACATATATATATATATATATATATATATATATATATATATATATATATATATATATATATATATATATATATATATATATATATATATATATATATATATTATATATATATATATATATATATATATATATATATATATATATATATATATATATATATATATATATATATATATATATATATATATATATATATATATATATATATATATATATATATATAGATATAGACAAATACACAATACAATTAAACCGATATTTAATAATACATATAACAATGCACTGTTTTCCATGAAAAAATTGGTGAACATCAGGGGAATCTTGTAGACGTCACAGGCTAAATGGTCATGCCACTTTAACAATTGAGCTAGCATAGCAAATGACAAATCAGCATATCATAGTGTAACCAGTACATGCATGCATTTTCCTAGTCAATCTTATAGCAACCTGTTACAACTGTATGAGGAAATTAAGAGTGGATAAATATATATATATATATATATATATATATATATATATATATATATATATATATATATATATATATATATATATATATATATATATATATATATATATATATATATATTTTATACTACTACTACTACTACTACTACTACTGCTACTACTACTAATAATAATAATAATAATAATAATAATAATAATAATCTGTAGTGACCGTGGCTTAAGCGGTAGCGTCCGCTACTCTGAGGCGTCAGGTCGAGGGTTCGCACCCCGTCACGGTCTGAGGTTAGCAAGGGCATGCACTCTGGGTAAGGATTACATATGCCAAAACAAGTCCTTCGCAAGAAGGCAACCGTCCTAGCCCTTGGTAGAAAAGGGAGTCCATGACGTAAAACCGGAACAACAACATTAATAATAATAATATTAATAAAAACCTTTATTTCCATTATACAATGGGCTTCGTCAGCCGGGGCAAGCCCCAACCCCCTGTGGTGCCTAGCCACAGCAGTAACCTCCCGAGTAAACAGCTTAAACTCTCGGAGTAATGAAGAAAATGACGAGGAAAGAGCACCGAATATGGAAGTACAGGGAAAAAGAAGGAAAGGAACACCCAAGGAAAGGTGGAAAGATTGCATGCTAGTGAATATGAAAGAGAAGGGCAAGGATACCAACATGAAAGGAGACAGTTGTACATAAGAACATAAGAATAGAGGACACTGCAACATGCCTACTGGCACACACGAGGCAGCTCCATTTTTGAATTGTATTTTCAGCATGTCTAACCTATTCTATTCTACTCTACTTATTTATTCTGTTTTTCTTTTTATGATTTTTCTAATAAGTACTAACCTATTCATACCCACCCTACCTCTGTCATATGTCTATCTAATCTACATTTGAAGGTGTCTAAGGTAATGGCATTTACTATCCTACTAGGAAGCTTGTTCCATGCATCAGCTACTCTATTACCAAACCAATTTTTACCAATTTCCCTTCTGAACCTAAATTTATCAAGTTTAAATCCATTATTACGAGTTCTGGTTTGATCATGAATTTTTAAAACTTTATTAATATCTCCCTTGTTAATCCCTTTAAACCATTTATACACTTCAATCATATCCCCCCTAACTCTTCGCCTCTCTAGAGAATGTAGATTAAGTTTTTTTAATCTGTCCTCATATGGTAGATTTCTGATATTGTGTATCATCTTGGTCATTCTTCGTTGCACTCTCTCCAAGGATTCAATTTCCATTCTATAATAGGGTGACCAGAATTGCACAGCATAATCTAAATGGGGCCTAACTAATGCAAGATAGAGCTGCAAAATAACTTTTTCCGTCCTATTGCTGACGCTTCTTGAGATAAATCCTAAAATTCTGTTTGCTTTATTTCTGACTGCTGTGCATTGCTCTCTTGGCTTAAGACTACTACTCACAAGAACTCCCAAATCCCTTTCACACTGAGAACTCATGATTTCATGATTATTTAGCTTATAACTAGTATTGTCTTTTATAGTACCCATTTTAACTACTTTACATTTTTCAACATTAAATTCCATTTGCCATTTGTCCGACCATTCAGATAATCTATTTATATCTTCCTGTAAAGCATGAATGTCTTCTTTTCCATTTATAGTTCTACCTATTTTAGTGTCGTCTGCGAATTTACTTAGGTTACTACTGATATCCGAATCCAGATCATTTAGATATACGATGAATAATAGAGGACCCAGTACCGAGCCTTGTGGTACCCCGCTTGTAACCGAGCCCCACTCTGATTTCTCTCCATTTATGCAAACCCTCTGTTTTCTGTCTTTTAACCATTGTTTGATCCATCTGAGCACAGGTCCTCCTATACCATGAGCTTCCAGCTTTTTAACTAATCTTTTGTGAGGAACTCTATCAAAAGCTTTGCTAAAATCTAGATATATTGTATCATATTCTTTGCCACAATCTACTGCCTCGTAAACTTCTGAATAAAAAGACAGTAAGTTTGTAAGGCACGAAAAACCCTTAAGAAACCCATGTTGTGAAAGTTTTATCAGTCTGTGTAAGTCTAGATGTGCCCTTATTTTATTTGCAATTATGGATTCTAGAATCTTACCCACTGTTGACGTTAAACTTACCGGCCTATAATTATTCTTTTTAACACGTTCTCCTTTTTTAAATATTGGTACCACATCTGCCAATTTCCACTCCATGGGTACCGATCCTAATTTTATTGAATTATTAAATAATGCAGTTAGAGGACAACTAAGCTCTTCCTTGCATTCCTTTAATATTCTAGCATATATTCCATCAGGTCCCGGAGATTTATGAGCCTTTAATTTATCTATTTCTTTTATTACCTCCTCTCTCGTAATATTTATTGAACTAAGTATATTATCGGGACTGTCTCTGTAAATGGATTCTACTTCCGGAATATTTTCCAAGTTTTCATTTGTAAATACAGATAAGAAATAATCATTTAAACATGTACACATCACTTTATCGTCATCTGTGATATGGCCATTGGCTACTTCAATTGGTCCGACTTTTTCCTTAAATTTTGTTTGATAATGTTGATAAAACCCTTTAGGATTTTCTTTAGCTTCTCCTGCTATTCGAACTTCGTATTTTCTTTTCGACTCTCTAACTATCTTTTTAACTTCCCTGTTTAACTGTATATATTGCTGCCTCACCTGCTCTTCACCTCTTTTTAGTTTCCTGTATATTCCTCTTTTAATACCTATAAGATTCTTTATTCTATTGTTCATCCATTTAGGGTCATTTTTTCTTGATCTGCAATGTTTCATGGGAATATAGTCTCTCTGACTATTCTTAAGAGTCATGACAAAATTGTTATATTCCTCATCCAAATTTATATTAACTGACGGGCTGCTGTTCTTTCCTGTGAGAGAATTTAATGTATTGATCTTATCTTGTGATAATCCTTGGCATGTGGTACCCAAATTTCGGGGTAATCCGCTACCTGCGACCTGACCTGCTGGATTAACTACCCACATCTGTACCCCAGAAATCCCTTCCCATACCTCATTAGATAATTTAGTTTTTAAGCCCTCAAAATCTCCTGCTCTAAAGTTTGGAACAATATTCTTATTTTCCTTTATAGTTTCCTTGAAAATTATGTTAAATCTAATGGAATCATGGTCACTGTTGCCCAATTTTTCACCAACTTCTAAATTTGTAACCATATTCTCTCTATTACTAAGAACTAAATCTAGTGTATTCACCCCCCGTGTTGCTTCATGTACATGCTGAGAAAGGAAATTGTCTTCTACTACTTCCAAAAACTCCTTAGAGCTACTATCACCTGTTATGGTTTCCCAGTTAATATGTCTAAAATTAAAATCGCCTACAATGCAAACTCTATTTGACCTGCTCACTTTAGAAATTTCATCGTATATAACTTGCGACTCTATATTATCTAGATCAGGTGGTCTGTAGACTACTCCTACAACTAGACTTTCTATATTATTTTTAATTTCAACCCATAAGGTTTCTGAATTTAGATTTGTCTTAATTCCAGACTTAATGCAGCTTCTGAGGCTATCTTTAATATACATAATTACCCCTCCCCCTCTTTTATCTGCACTACGATCAGCATTATAAAGTTTATATCCTGTAATTATGTACTCAGCTTTAAGGTGTTTGCTTTCTAATTTAATCCAAGGTGAAGTCTGCTCATTAAAAACAGTCAGACTAATGATTTAATGCAGATATATATATATATATATATATATATATATATATATATATATATATATATATATATATATATATATATATATATATATATATATATGTATATATATATATATATATATATATATATATATATATATATATATATATATATATATAATATATATATATATATATATATATATATATATATATATATATATATATATATATATATATATATATATATATATATATATATATATATATATATATATATATATATAAAGAATGATGTAGTTTTTCGAATGTTAAAAGATTAAAAATCCCAAATAGATATCACTCTCTCAAATTAACGTTAATTTTGTTAATGAAATAATGCTGCATTGCTAAGACCACAAAAATCTAATATATATATATATATATATATATATATATATATATATATATATATATATATATATATATATATATATATATATATATATATATATATATATATATATATATATACACAATGAAACCGTGACATTAGCGGTTTTTTACCCTTTATGTGTGTATGCATATATATTTTTATTATATATGTAGATGTATATATTTTTGCATAAGTTTATATATGTATGTATATTTATGGGCATATTTATATTTATATTATTAATTTAATTTCCATTAGTCTTGTAATTTCTTCTGTTGAGTTTGTGTGATTTTGAGCTCATTGGTCCTTTGTTTTTTTTATGTTAGAGGGTTGTCTATTTACCGATCTATAAACATAATTAGAGATTAACATATTCTCTTGGTAATGACTTATTAATGATTTTGTCGGTTTTCTTTGATTGAGGGTATTGTTTCTTATGGATTAAACCTGCCTTACAATCTTTAATTTTTATTTTCTTCAGGTCTTCTGAGTCCTTTTTGTTTTTACTCACCCTGTCATTGTTATATTACACTCACTTGTGCTTGAGGGGTCCAGTTAGGACTCGAAATATAGCGATACTTCTTCTATATGTTGTTTCACTGATGGGTTTACTAACCATTTAGTGCTGTATGATAACAGTTTGTGTTTACTCATATATATATATATATATATATATATATATATATATATATATATATATATATATATATATATATATATATATATATATATATATATATATATATTTACAATTAAGCTGTGATATCAACAACAGTATGTTTAGTTCCTGGGTTCATCCAGTGAGGACGTGCTTCCAGTAGCTCTAATCTTGACCAAACTTAGTACAATGGAGAGTGGTGGTGTTCTTTGTGCTGGTGGTGTTAGTGGTAGTGGTGTTGGTAGTTGTGTCGTTGTTGGTGCTGTTTGTGGCTGTGCTGGG
>JAXCGZ010015734.1:40000-50443 GCA_037179515.1 Halocaridina rubra | reverse complement strand
AATATCTCTTTGTTATTTGTGATCTCCGCGATAGCTCAGGGGTAGAAGGCGAGAGTCAGGAAGCATTTTACGCTGGTCCGATCCTACCGCGGGGCGTCAAGAAGGGTATTCCTTGATTCCCAAATTCCAACATGCCTGTGTCCACCCCCATTCGAATGGGGAATAATTATAATGCATGAATCGGTGTACACACTTATTTACTTTTTTTGAGGTCACCTAAAGAAATAAAAATTCTTTACTAAAACGGCAGTGACAAGGAAATGAAAATGACAGAAAAAATATGTTCCACTAAGCATCCACAGAGGTAAATTGATGCCATGAAAACCTTACTAATATTATGTGTGTTTTGTTGATGTTTTTGGGACTGCGTAAAATCTTAGTATTGCAGCAAATCCTGGAAGTGTCAACCAGTTTTTGTGCGCTTTGTGTCAGTATCGTCTACTTTTTATGAAATGTAAAATGGCACAACATTAATATTATACCCTTGTTCGAGCCCAAGAGCGGGGCGTTAGGAGGGGCATCCGACCTCATTTCCCCAATTCCAAGCTGTCTGTGTTCACCCCCATTCGAATAGGGATTTACAGTGATATAAAAATTCCTCTTCATTCAGAAGTACAACATTTATACATGTAAAACTAATCGACGATAGTTTCTGCATCGATTTTTTGTATCCCCAGAGAATCCAACACCCAATGACGGAATCCAGGAGAGAGAGAGAGAGAGAGAGAGAGAGAGAGAGAGAGAGAGAGAGAGAGAGAGAGAGAGGAGAGAGAGAGAGAGAGAGAGAGAGAGAGAGAGAGAGAGAGAGAGAGAGAGAGAGAGAGAGAGAAGAGAGAGTAGGGCGTCGTTTTCATTTGTCGTCTGGTCATGAGTGACACTGCAAAATTCCAAATCTCACATTTGAAGACTGCAAAAGTGAACACGAGAACTTTCTAAGAAATGGTCGATGAAGAATTTTATAAAGGAAAATAATTCCGTTTACAGAAAAGGGTTTAAATGTATATGAAATGTGTACACAATAATTAGATAAGACTTATGATGAAAAATCTCGTCCCAATAATGAAAATGAGACTAGCAGGCTATTTAGATAAAGAAGGTTGAAAAACGGTGTTTTAAACCCTGGTGTCCACTGTCGCTTTCAGTTGCATACTACGTATTAGGTTTCATTGTATTTGGAGGTAGAATAATTTGTTTGAAAATCATTGTGATTCCTAAAGAGAACTTTCAATTTAATTCATTGTAATATTTTTCTTGGGCCTTAGTTTTATACTGAAAGATAATTAACTTCTGTCGAGTCAAATATATAGGTTCTTACGTCAGGGATTCTCCACAACAGATCAGTTATCACCATATCGTCCCCCACCGATACAGCACACACCCACATGTCCTCCCTCACCACATGCATAAACCTCCTCTTTTGCCTATAGCTTCCCCTTCTTGCTGGCACCTCCATCCACAGCATCCTTATCCCAATAAATCCCTCATCCCTTCCCAACACATGCCCAAACCATCTCAGTCTTCCAAGTTATAGCTTAAATTCTATCTTGTAGTACAAATATCCTCTTCTTCGGGATTTAGAAAAGGTAATTTTTGTATCTATATTTTCATTTACATTGCTCTTATCTGCAAAATAGGTGTATGCATACCCTCTCTCTTGCCTGAGCTCCTGAGGTGGTTTGGATATGTGCTGAGGAGGGATGAAGGACCTGCTATATCAATTTTGTACTTATTTTACCTCCTGGCTTGACAGATGGTAGTAGATGACAGATGCTTCTGCTAATCCTTCCTAGTCTTGACATGACTGTTTGCCCATTCGAATGGGGGCGAACGCAACAGTTTAGAGCTTGGGAGTTAGGGTAGGATGCCCTGCCTATTTCCTTGTAGTGGGCTCGAACACAGGTTTGTCGCTTTCCGAGTCGATTACTCTAACCACTGCATTACCGCGATCCCCAAATGGAAGTATCTTAATACTTCATATCACTTTAGAATGAAGCAACCTCGAATTTGGGTCCAACTTACTCTCAGATTCAGCCAACTGTCTATTGTTCTTTTTATCTCTAATTACCTTCATTGTAAAGGTGCTCAGAGGAATATATAATTTTAGTACATATATCCTTCTCATTTGTATTTTTTTTATGAGTGTGACACTGGGACAGGCAAGAATATTGCCCTCAACAGGCCAGGGTACCAAGGGAAGATTGAGGCGAAGAAAAAGTAAAGTCTAAGGACAAGGCAGAAATAAAATCAGGCAGTGGGAAAGAATAGACTGAAAGAATAGTCGAAATAATGAAGACCCAAAGAAATGGCAGCATTAGGCCCTGAGATGACGATAGAACCGCTTTTTGAAGGAAGATAAGTCATAAGAATTAGGAGACAAAAGGAGAAAGAGAGTTAATGAGACTTCAGACTATAATAGCATCGTTGAGAGAGCTTATAATGTCTTCAAGAACAAGTATCTTATACATAAAGGTTTCAGATACGAAAAACTATCGCACACTCTGTACAAGGGTATATTATATAGGTATCTCATTGTGGCATCTTTGAATTCATAGACCTTAAGGGGTGCAGACCCTTAGAGTAACAGTTAACAAAAAGCGATATCCAACAGGCTTCTTTAACTAGAAGAATAAAATAGCATTCACTCTACAGCTCCGTTGAGTTGAAGTGGACTGTCGGTTAATAAAATTCTGCAGTATTAATATTCAAGATTTCTTACGTAAGATAGGAATGAAGCCATTCTGTGAATCTCTAAGTTGAGGTGTGAAGTTTTCTTATGTAAAATAGCAATAAAACCGCGTTGAAAACTTAGAGGAAAATAATTTTTCAATACTGTTATGTTGTGAACTTATGAATTCACAATTCTAAATGCTTTGAAAGTCTATCTTAGATAAATTTTAGCCATAGGTAAATGATTCCACATTATAAATTTCGAAAAGAAACCATTTTTCACTTATGTCATTTAGAAATATATGAAACCACAATTATACATTTTGTTTGCGAGACGTCTTAAAAAGAAAGTTGAATCAAGTGTGTCTCTCATTGTCTGACCCAGACAGGTGTCTCTGACCCTGAAGTCACACCTGCAGTACTCTCCCCCCAAACTTGTCGGTCAAGATAAGGTGAAATCACGGGCAGGAAACCTGTCCAGCAGGTAATTGGATTACCTCAACGAGGTCCCCGCTGGAAACATTATGTTTTACTCCTGTGAAAATTAGACAAAATGCTTACAAACGGTCATGTAATACCCCCAAACTTGTCGGCCAAGATAAGGTGAAAAAGTACTGGCAGGAAACCTTGTCAGCAGGTAACAGGATTACCTCTACGAGGTCTTCCTCAGAAATCGCTATGCTTTAATTCTTATGCCATTTAGACAAAATGCTTACAAATAGTTAGTAACAGAGTTGAAAACAGTAATTTTTGTGATTACTAGAATGGTGCAACAACAATGAAGTTCTCTGATTTCCTCCTTCGTTTGACTCTTCATCTCCTGCTTACCCTTATGCTCCTCCTTCTTTTTTTCTTCTTCATATTCTGCTTCTCACTCTCTCACCCCCTTTCTTCTTCTTCTTCTTCTTCTTCTTCTTCTTCTTCTTCTTCTTCTTCTTCTTCTTCTTCTTCTTTATGCCTTTTATAACACATCTCTGCAAAAATTACTAAGAAGATATTTTAACGAGATTATTTTTCATTTTCCCTTTGGGTCTCTCTGTGTCCATCTTTTTTCTTGTTAGACAATTTTCCCTCGAGCAAGAGTAACCACTCCCTTTGTCCTTATCTCATGGGAAACAGGTATTTCCAGCATAATTTCTCTCTCTCTCTCTCTCTCTCTCTCTCTCTCTCTCTCTCTCTCTCTCTCTCTCTCTCTCTCTCTCTCTCTCTCTCTCTCTCTCTCTCTCTCTCTCTCTCTCTCTCGAATGGTATGTGTCGGGTCCAGTGCATGGCTGCAAGGCATTTTAACCGCCAGAGGATTTGGGGTAGAGATGATGATAATGATGATGATGATGATGAAGACTGTGATGAGTCGTGCAACATTCTTGAAGCTTCACTACTCCCCTTCCCTCCCCCCCTCTCCAAATACCCTGCAATTTACCTAATTTTCCTCCCATCATGCCCACTTTTCCTTCCCTTTCTTCTTCTTCTTCTTCTTCTTCTTCTTCTTCTTCTTCTTCTTCTTCTTCTTCTTCTTCTCTTTGTTCATCTTAGTAAAGTGTTCCTCGTTCAATTCTCTTTCTCTCACTGTCGATCCATTATTCTGTCTACTTATCTTTCTATCCATACATCTAGCTATCTATCTATCTGTCTGTCTATCTATTTATCTATCTATCCATCTATCTATCTATCTGTCTATCTATCTATCTATCTATCTATCTATCTATCTATCTATCTATCTATATATATATATATATATATATATATATATATATATATATATATATATATATATATATATATATATATATATATATATATATATATATAATTTTATCGCTCTCTCTCTCTCTCTCTCTCTCTCTCTCTCTCTCTCTCTCTCTCTCTCTCTCTCTCTCTCTCTCTCTCTCTCTCTCTCTCTCTCTCTCTCTCGTGGGAAATTCTTGGTCAGTTTTGTTAATTCTACAAATGCGTATTTGGAGACCATCAAGGAATTTCCGTTTAAGATATAGTTACATTTTTTTTATATGTATGAATGTATGTATGTGTTTATACATGTATGTGTGAATGAATATATGTTATGCATTATAGTCGTACAGTATTTTGATGTATAGTGTTATTGTCCCATACCAGTAGTTCATTGTCTTAATATTTTCAGTATAATTGCAATAGGTTTTACTATTCTTTGGGGACATATATACAGTAATTTTTCGATATTTCTTATTAATCAAATAACTGTTCATGGGAACATGTGCACACGAGCACGCCCATTGATATGCAATTGTTAACATTGCAGTCTATATTTAGCCATGTATAAATCAAATATTAATAAAATATTTCAATTCCTTTTAAATAATCATAGCAAGTGGTTAAGAATATAATATAGTGTAACAATTGATGGAGAGCACTCTGCAATTATTAATTTAGAGTAGAATATAATATATAATGTTTAGCTTTAGTTTTAGCATTTGATCGTGTTTACATCAGCGGCTGATAGGTGCCGTAACTCTAGATTAGCTTACGCTAGTTGTGTACCTATACACTATTTTTTTTTTCATGTAATATTTTGGTTTTAATTACCATTTTTTATCAGATATTTTGGGTATTGCATACATTTCCAGATATTTTATATAGTATATTGGCATTTGATTAAAAGTTTTCGTCCAATATTTTACATATGTAAATATAGTGTTTTTAAGGATTATTTTGGATAATTGTTTTGCATAATTTTTTTGCTAAAAAACACCATTTTTCTAATGAAAATTTGTGTACTTGTTTTCATCTTCCGATATGTGAAGGAAATGAAGGTTGGTTAGCCCAAACTCTTCAAATGGAAGTAAACATTGTCTGAGTAAATATTGCTAGACCGAGTTTTCTTCTTCTTCTAGTTAGTGCAGGACACAAAGGACATTGGTCAACTGAAAAGGCCTGCCTAAACTGTTCAAAGGAAGTGTAAGATAGTCACTTAGGAAATATTACTGGACCAAAGTCTTCTTCTTCTTCTTCTTCTTCTTCTTCTTCTTCTTCTTCTTCTTCTTCTTCTTCTTCTTCTTCTTCTTCTTCTTCTTCTTCTTCTTCTTCTTCTTCTTCCAGGACACGAAGACACTTGCTTAAGCTCACATGTCCACCACCGACCTAAAGTGTTCGAGAGGAAATCAACACAGAGAAGAAATTGGGCATTTGGTGATTGGCTCATGGGTCGTAAAAATGAAAAAGAACAAAAAAAAAATCCAAAAAAAAACAAAACAAACAAAACAAACAAATCCTGGTCACAGTGGCCCTTTGCCATAACAGGAAAAATTTAACTGGTTCTTCTACACCACAAAGTATGAGTAATTACGCTTTCAAACAACCTGCTTATTGCCTTGTTTACTGCAGCTGCTGTTGATTGTAATTGAAATCGCCAGAAAAGGAGCTGTTGCGATCGTTTGTTTATTTATGTGTATATTAATTTATTTGTTTATTTATTTGTATACTTATTTATATATCTATTTAATTAATACACATAAACCTATTCTTTTTTTATGAGGTTTTAGGTTTCTTAGATGGTCTGAGGTTTTTAGTTAGGAGACTTAGTCATTCATTTAAGTATTAATATGGTTGTTTATTTGTTCTTTCAATTGTTTATTTAAATACTGATATACATTTCTTTTAAGTTATCAAAATTACTGAATCAGCTAGCGACAGCGTAGCTCAGGCTCCAGTTAGGTGTGCTCTCTCGAGTTTTATTAACCAATTTCAGCGACCTAAACCTAACCTGACCTAACCTAACCCAAACTAGTAGTATAACAATAGTTGCACCCACGTTTCATAAGGTATTCACTTTTATACACTGTTTCCCCTGTTAATTTTGGATTACGTTTTCTTAAATTCATTCCTATTTATTTCATATATTTCCGTACTTTTAATCTGTCACTCCAATGTGATCACCGTGGCAAAGTGGTAACGTGTGTGACTTTAAGGCGTCAGGTCGAGGGTTCGCGGCAGCCACGGTCTGAGGTTGGAATGGGCATTCGCTCAGGGTAACGGTCGCAATTGCTAAAATCAAACTTCTTCACAAGAAGGCACCGTCTTAGCCCTTAGTAGAAGAGGGGAAACCTTGACGTAAAACCGGATGAAGACAATTCTGTGACTCCAATGTGCTATATATTTTTCACTTTCAAATAGCGTTTCTTCTCATATACATATGAATTTATGTTTAGCTAGAGCTTTGTTCTTACATAGTATTTTATCTGACATTAATGTTATATTATTTCTGTATATTACATTTATATCCCAAATATCATACGACATATAGCTGTAAATGATAGTTGAATCAGGTTTTTTTTATTACTGCAAAGCACAGAAGTTTATTAAATATTATAGAAGATCTCACACAAACACACACACACCTTACAGCCACAGAGGTATGCAAAGCGCTGATGGATTTAGATGTTCATAAAGCTACAGGTCCTGATGACATATCCCCTCATGTGCTTAAAAAATGCGCAAACTCAATATCAGTGGCACTAAGTATCATATTTAAGGAGTCACTGGAGTCGGGGGAGATTCCAAGATGCTGGAAACAAGCAAATGTGATACCTATCTTCAAAAAGGGAAGGAGGGATACGGCTCTGAACTATAGACCAGTTTCCTTGACCAGCATAGTTTGCAAAGTTATGGAGAAACTACTAAGGAAACATATCTCTCTTCACTTGGAATCCTTCAACTTTTTGTCAGTGAGGCAACATGGCTTCAGAGAAGGTAGATCAACAGTAACAAACTTATTAGAATTTTATGATGAGGTAAGCCAAATCTTACAGGAAAGAGAGGGCTGGGCAGATTGCATATTCCTAGACTTCCAGAAAGCGTTTGACACTGTTCCACATGGGAGACTTATTAGGAAGCTGCAATCAATGGCTAGAATAGGTGGAAATGTTTTGGAATGGATAAAAAATTACTTAGAAGGAAGGGAACAGAGGGTTAGAGTAAGACACTCAGTGTCTGAATGGAGAAGAGTTAGTAGTGGAGTTCCACAGGGTTCAGTTTTAGGGCCACTTTTGTTCCTTGTATATGTAAATCACCTACCAGAGTCTGTAAATTCATTCATGAATATGTTTGCAGATGATGCAAAGATTGTGAAGAAAGTAAAAAACGAGAACAATGGTAGAGAACTTCAGGAGGATCTAAATAATCTGCATGAGTGGTCAGAAAAGTGGCTATTGAAATTCATTACTTCAGAATGTAAGGTAATGAGAATGGGTATAAGTGCAAGAAGGCCCAAGCTTGACTACTCGGTGGCTGGAGTACAACTTCAAGAGACAGAAAATGAGAGAGATCTAGGAGTAAACATACTGGCAGATTTGTCTCCAGAAATACATATAAATAGCATAGTAAGGGCAGCATATGCATTCTTATCAAATGTAAGGGTAGCTTCAGGCACATGGACAAGGAAATGTTCAGAAATATTTATGTAACCTATGTGAGGCCAAAACTTGAATATGCAGCCCCCTTTTGAAATCCGCACTTGAAAAAGCACATAGCTAAGCTTGAAAAAGTTCAAAGACATGCCACGAAACTGGTGCCAGAAATACGCAATCTCAGTTATGATGAGAGGCTGAGGGAATTAGACTTACCATCACTGGAAGCTAGAAGAGTGAGGGGGGATATGGTGACAGTCTTTAAATTCCTTCATGGTTATGATAGAGTGGATAGGGATCGATATTTTGATATGGCTGGCTCTAGAACTAGAGGTCATAGTTTGAAGCTTCGTAAGAAAACTTCTTTGCAGGATGTAAGGAAATACTTTTTCAGTGTAAGAGTAGTTGATAATTGGAATTGGCTAAGCGAGGAGGTAGTTAATGCTATCTCAATCCATAGTTTTAAGGACAGGTATGATAAGTATCACTAAGTATAAAATGGAAGCGATCAGGAGACGGAAGATACGAGCTTTGGGCTCTTTCCCGTAAACACAATTAGGTAATCACAATTAGGTAATCACACACACACATATCGATCACAATGGGAAAAATACACATTTTCATATATATATATATATATATATATATATATATATATATATATATATATATATATATATATATATATATATATATATATATATATATATATATATATATATATATATATATATATATATATATATATATATATATATATATATATAATATATATATATATATATATATATATATATATATATATATATATATATATATATATATATATATATATATATATATATATATATATATATATATATATATATATATATATATAATATATATATATATATATATATATATATATATATATATATATATATATATATATATATATATATATATATATATATATTTATATATATATATATATATATATATATATATATATATATATATATATATATATATATATATATTAACCAAGCAAGCACATTACATATGCGAAAACATGAATCATTTTTTACCCCGACCGGGACTCGAACCTAGGACTTTTAATTACTAAGTCAAGGCACTACCAACTACACACCACAGAAGGTATAAAAGGAATCCAACCTTATAGCTTATACCTGCTATACTTAGGGATGAACGCATTCTATCTGAATGCCACTATGTTCATATTACAGATTCCCCAACCTCACTCGTGACTTCATTTTAGCATTTAATTCAATTCCCAATCTCATTCGGATCATACAATAACCAAGCAAGCACATTACATATGTGAAAACATGAATCATTTTTTACCCCGACCGGGACTCGAACCTAGGACTTTTAATTACTAAGTCAAGGCACTACCAACTACACACCACAGAAGATATAAAATGAATCCAACCTTATAGCTTATATCTGCTATACTTAGGGATGAACGCATTCAATCTGAATGCCTCTATGTTCATATTACAGATTACCCAACCTCACTCGTGGCTTCATTTTAGCATTTAATTCAATTCCCAATCTCATTCGGGTCATACAATAACCAAGCAAGCACATTACATATGTGAAAACATGAATCATTTTTTACCCCGACCAGGACTCGATCCTAGAACTTTTAATTACTAAGTCAAGGCGCTACCAACTACACACCACAGAAGGTATAAAAGGAATCCAACCTTATAGCTTATATCTGCTATACTTAGGGATGAACGCATTCTATCTGAATGCCACTATGTTCATATTACAGATTCCCCAATCTCACTCGTGGCTTCATTTTAGCATTTAATTCAATTCCCAATCTCATTCGGGTCATACAATAACCAAGCAAGCACATTACATATGTAAAAAGATGAATCATTTTTTACCCCGACCGGAACTCGAACCTAGGTCTTTTAATTACTAAGTCAAGGCACTACCAACTACACACCACAGAAGGTATAAAAGGAATCCAACCTTATAGCTTATATCTGCTATACTTAGGGATGAACGCATTCTATCTGAATGCCACTATGTTCATAATACAGATTCCCCAACCTCACTCGTGGCTTCATTTTAGCATTTAATTCAATTCCCAATCTCATTCGGGTCATACAATAACCAAGCAAGCACATTACATATGTGAAAACATGAATCATTTTTTACCCCGACCGGGACTCGAACCTAGGACTTTTAATTACTAAGTCAAGGCACTACCAACTACACACCACAGAAGGTATAAAATGAATCCAACCTTATAGCTTATATCTGCTATACTTAGGGATGAACGTATTCTATCTGAATGCCACTATGTTCATATTACAGATTCCCCAACCTCACTCGTGGCTTCATTTTAGCAATTAATACAATTCCCAATCTCATTCGG
>JAXCGZ010015734.1:7500-32500 GCA_037179515.1 Halocaridina rubra | reverse complement strand
TCATATTACAGATTCCCCAACCTCACTCGTGGCTTCATTTTAGCATTTAATTCAATTCCCAATCTCATTCGGGCCATGAAATAACCAAATAACACATTATATATGTGAAAACATGAATCATTTTTTACCCCGACCGGGACTCGAACCTAGGACTTATGATTACTAAGTCAAGGCGCTACCACTACACCACAGAAGGTTAAAAGGAACCCAACCTTATAGCTTATATCTGCTATACTTAGGAATGAACGCATTCTAACTGAATGCCACTATGTTCATATTACAGATTCCCCAACCTCACTCGTGGCTTCATTTTAGCATTTAATTCAATTCCCAATCTCATTCGGGCCATGAAATAACCAAATAACACATTATATATGTGAAAACATGAATCATTTTTTACCCCGACCGGGACTCGAACCTAGGACTTATGATTACTAAGTCAAGGCGCTACCACTACACCACAGAAGGTTAAAAGGAACCCAACCTTATAGCTTATATCTGCTATACTTAGGAATGAACGCATTCTAACTGAATGCCACTATGTTCATATTACAGATTCCCCAACCTCACTCGTGGCTTCATTTTAGCATTTAATTCAATTAGTAATCATAAGTCCTAGGTTCGAGTCCCGGTCGGGGTAAAAAATGATTCATGTTTTCACATATATAATGTGTTATTTGGTTATTTCATGGCCCGAATGAGATTGGGAATTGAATTAAATGCTAAAATGAAGCCACGAGTGAGGTTGGGGAATCTGTAATATGAACATAGTGGCATTCAGTTAGAATGCGTTCATTCCTAAGTATAGCAGATATAAGTTATAAGGTTGGGTTCCTTTTAACCTTCTGTGGTGTAGTGGTAACGCCTTGACTTAGTAATCATAAGTCCTAGGTTCGAGTCCCGGTCGGGGTAAAAAATGATTCATGTTTTCACATATATAATGTGTTATTTGGTTATTTCATGGCCCGAATGAGATTGGGAATTGAATTAAATGCTAAAATGAAGCCACGAGTGAGGTTGGGGAATCTGTAATATGAACATAGTGGCATTCAGTTAGAATGCGTTCATTCCTAAGTATAGCAGATATAAGCTATAAGGTTGGGTTCCTTTTAACCTTCTGTGGTGTAGTGGTAGCGCCTTGACTTAGTAATCATAAGTCCTAGGTTCGAGTCCCGGTCGGGGTAAAAAATGATTCATGTTTTCACATATATAATGTGTTATTTGGTTATTTCATGGCCCGAATGAGATTGGGAATTGAATTAAATGCTAAAATGAAGCCACGAGTGAGGTTGGGGAATCTGTAATATGAACATAGTGGCATTCAGTTAGAATGCGTTCATTCCTAAGTATAGCAGATATAAGCTATAAGGTTGGGTTCCTTTTAACCTTCTGTGGTGTAGTGGTAACGCCTTGACTTAGTAATCATAAGTCCTAGGTTCGAGTCCCGGTCGGGGTAAAAAAATGATTCATATATATATATATATATATATATATATATATATATATATATATATATATATATATATATATATATATATATACATATATATATATATATATATATATATATATATATATATATATATATATATATATATATATATATATATATATATATATATGTATGTATGTATGCATGCATATACTCATATATACATGATTAATTAGATGTTCAATAGAAATGCCACTGGGAATTCATAGTCATACATATCTAGGGGATACAGAGTGAGAGTTTATGGTATTCATTTCAGCAAAAGGAGTTATTAGTCCTTTCCACCAATAAAGATGCATACATGCATACTCATACACATCATTGTCATCTGAGGGTAGCACAACAAAGGAAAGTGCATGTAGTCAGTTGCATATACGTACACATATGTACCAACACATACATGCATACACACATAAACACAGCACCATTAAATGGAAGAGAAATTTGGAAGGAAAAGAAAAGGAAAGACTGAAAGCCCTTCCCCCTCTCTACTCTTCAAATTATGTACATGAGAGAAAATTACGTCAGCTTAATCCATTATTATTATTATTATTATTATTATTATTATTATTATTATTATTATTATTATTATTATTATTATTATTATTATTATTATTATTATTATTATTATTATTATTATTATTATTATTATTATTATTATTATTATTATTATTGTTATCATTATTATTATTATTGCTATTATTATTATTATTATTATTATTATTATTATTATTATTATTATTTTTATTATTATTATTATTATTATTTTTATTATTATTATTATTATTATTATCATTATTATTATTATTATTATTATTATTATTATTATTATTATTATTATTATTATTATCATTATTATTATTATTATTATTATTATTATTATTACCATCATCATTACGACAGCTTTTGTATGTAGATAAAGTTATGAATCAAAAGTAGTAATTCTTGATACACATAGACATACATATTCATATATATACAAGCATATATGTACACACTCACATATAATTATATATATGACCTGCTGAAAATGAGGGGCTAGAATACCTCCTCCGTGTTCCCCTGCGATTCGTAAGAGTAGACTAAGTAGGGCGGAGCGAAGGAAATGAGAGACCTCTTCTCTGTGCTTTCTCTTCCAAGAAAGTCAGAGCATTATTTCTTTACTCAGCCACTCACCATATAAGGGGAAAAGTGGCTTATGTATATAAAAGACATATATGAGAGAGAGAGAGAGAGAGAGAGAGAGAGAGAGAGAGAGAGAGAGAGAGAGAGAGAGAGAGAGAGAGAGAGAGAGAGAGAGAGAGAGAGAGAGAGAGGTATTCCCTCCACCTGTCCCCGTTTTTTCTTCTTTACTTTCTTTTTTATTCAGATTAAAATGGTCATTTAAATATGTTTAGGTAGGGTAAAAGAATTACATTTTCAATGTTGGGTATACACTAAGATAAGATATAAATTCTCTGGGTTGCAAAAGTGCACACAAAGTTCAAATTAGCTCAGACCAAGAGGTCTGAAGTCCTTAACAATTGTGCACTTTGTAATGTAGTGTACTAAATTGTTGCCCCCTTCACACTCATATAAATGCATTTTAAGTGTTCTGGGTGCTCTCTACCAGTTTTTTCGCAATTCACCTCCCATATATTTCTATAACCAAGTCTTATGCGGGCAGCAACTCTATCACAGTCACCTGTAAGCATTTTACCCATGCTGTATTTGTGTCTCAGCCTTCTGAAGTTTTCGTAATGTTGGATTGAACTGCTGCTTACATGTTGTGTGAGTGTAGAAAGTTCTTGCTCTTCCATAATCTCATTATACAAGATTGTTTAGAAGTGATTGAGATCTTCACCAGGATTTAATGTATAATAGAGCTAATCCTTCGCTCTAGAAGGTCATGGTAAGGAGCGATTTAAAAATCATAAAGAATAGAATAAAACTCTATTTTCTAATAGGAAACATAGGAAGACTCTAAAATGAAGAATTTTTTATTGTAGACAGAACTGATATTTTATCAGCTAATCTCCCACAATGAGGGAAGAGGTAAAAATACTTCCTTCATGTTTCCAGCGTGTCGTAAAATTCGACTAAATGGCCCACTGCAAGGAAACTGGGAAGCCCCTCCTCTATAGTTTCTTCCTGCAAAAAGTCTTTTGCTTTGACTCAACCATTCCCCAGATAAGGGGGAGCATGGCTCTTGTATATAGTTAGATAGATAAAATTTTCCTCACTCGACTAAACCTGAAATAAATAGCTAAATTATAAAGTTATTGTTAACACTATCATTAGTCTCTCTCCAGATCTCCATATACAACAAGAGTGGTCGCTTTCACGTCACGGACTCTCTTTTTCTATCAAGGGCTAGGACGGTGCTTTCTTGCAAAGGACTTTGGTTTTGGCAGATGTGACTGTGAACCCTCGACCTGACAAATCAGAGTCGCGAGTATTGCCACTCAGCCACGGTGGCTGCACTAAGAGAATAAGAGTACTTGCAATTAAAAAAAAAATACAAGTTGAGATTAGGCCCCAAAACTGATATCAAGAAGAAGAAGAAGAAGGAGAAAAATTACGTACAGTTAGAATGACCAATATCTTCATGATCTTAACTTCCAGTCTGCATAATATCGAAGAGTAGCAATTCTCTCTCTCTCTCTCTCTCTCTCTCTCTCTCTCTCTCTCTCTCTCTCTCTCTCTCTCTCTCTCTCTCTCTCTCTCTCTCTCTCTCTCTCTCTCTCTCTCTCTCTCTCTCTCTCTCTCTCTCTCTCTCTCTGGGTTCATCCAGTGAGGACGTGCTTCAAGTAGCTCTAGTCTTGACCATACTTAGTACAATGGAGAGTGGTGGTGTTCTTTGTGCTGGTGGTGTTAGTGGTAGTGGTGTTGGTGGTGGTGTCGTTGTTGGTGCTGTTTGTGGCTGTGCTGGGGATTTGTCCTCGTCTGACGCAAGCAAACTCATTTTTAATTTAAGAAATGAGTTGGCCGCAGTCAGGCAGGAGGTCAGATCCTTAGCTGAGGAGAACAGGGATCTGAGAGGTAAGGTAGAGGTGTTAACCAGGAAGGGACAATTGAATAGAGAAGACGACGGGAAAGTTGTGAATAAGGGTTCTACGAAGATGGTTCTTAAGAAAAATGATACTTTTAGACTACAAGTTGCTAATTCATTTAGTTCACTTAGAGATGAAGGTGACAGTGGCGGCAGTAATTCTTCAGGACCTATAGAGTCAGATAGGTGTACTAGCGATCGTAGAAATGGAAGTGGGAAAAGCTCTCAGGTCAAGAGCCTAGGTAAGTCTCCCAAGGTCGGAGTAACCCATCCTCCGGATAAGTCTCGTTCTTTGGTAATTGTAGGGGATTCACTATGCAGATATGTAGACAGGAAACTCAGGCATAGAGTTAGAGGAAAATATTTTTTCCCTGGAGCAGGTATGAAGAAGGTGGGTGAGTCAATAAATAGCTGGATTGAGAAAAAAGATGTTGTTTGTTTGATAGCTGGGGGAAATGACGTGCAGGATGGTAGAAGCGAAGAGCTGATTAGGTTGTATAGACAAGCCCTGGATAAGATCAGGAAAAGGGGTGCAGTTCCTGTGATGTGTAGTATTCTCCCTAGGCTTAGCCAAAGTTCAGAGTGGTGGTCTCGAGCTATAGGAGTAAATGCTAGGATGAAAGTCTTCTGTCGGGAGAATAATATAGGTTTTATAGACGGGTGGGATCACTTCACTAGTCGTAAGCATATGTATGCAAGGGATGGAGTGCATCTTTCTAATTCAGGTGTCTCGGTATTGGCTGGTATGATAGACAGAGAAGTAGGGGGGTTTTGTTAGACACAAATAATGAAATAATTAATACTTGTGCAGATAAATTAGTCAGTAAGGGTTCAGTAAATAGTGGGTCAAATAACTGGGAGTCTAAGGATAAGAACCATTTGTTACATAGAACAAATATTAACAAAAAGAATAGCCACAAGAAGGGTAAAGCTAGGGAAAGTTTAAAAGTATATTATACAAATAGCCGTAGTTTAGGTAACAAGATAGAAGAACTGAGAGCCATAGTATGTAGTGAGAGACCGGATATAATATGCATTAGTGAAAGTTGGATTAATTTAGAAAGCAAACACCTTAAAGCTGAGTACATAATTATAGGATATAAACTTTATAATGCTGATCGTAGTGCAGATAAAAGAGGGGGAGGGGTAATTATGTATGTTAAAGATAGCCTCAGAAGCTGCATTAAGTCTGGAATTAAGACAAATCTAAATTCAGAAACCTTATGGGTTGAAATTAAAAATAACATAGAAAGTCTAGTTGTAGGAGTAGTCTACAGACCACCTGATCTAGACAATATAGAGTCGCAAGTTATATACGATGAAATTTCTAAAGTGACCAGGTCAAATAGAGTTTGCATTGTAGGCGATTTTAATTTTAGACATATTAACTGGGAAACCATAACAGGCGATAGTAGCTCTAAGGAGTTTTTGGAAGTAGTAGAAGACAATTTCCTTTCTCAGCATGTACTTGAACCAACACGGGGGGTGAATACACTAGATTTAGTTCTTAGTAATAGAGAGAATATGGTTACAAATTTAGAAGTTGGTGAAAAATTGGGCAACAGTGACCATGATTCCATTAGATTTAACATAATTTTCAAGGAAACTATAAAGGAAAATAAGAATATTGTTCCAAACTTTAGAGCAGGAGATTTTGAGGGCTTAAAAACTAAATTATCTAATGAGGTATGGGAAGGGATTTCTGGGGTACAGATGTGGGTAGTTAATCCAGCAGGTCAGGTCGCAGGTAGCGGATTACCCCAAAATTTGAGTACCACATGCCAAGGATTATCACAAGATAAGATCAATACATTAAATTCTCTCACAGGAAAGAACAGCAGTCCCTCAGTTAATATAAATTTGGATGAGGAATATAACAATTTTGTCATGACTCTTAAGAATAGTCAGAGAGACTATATTCCCATGAAACATTGCAGATCAAGAAAAAATGACCCTAAATGGATGAACAATAGAATAAAGAATCTTATAGGTATTAAAAGAGGAATATACAGGAAACTAAAAAGAGGTGAAGAGCAGGTGAGGCAGCAATATATACAGTTAAACAGGGAAGTTAAAAAGATAGTTAGAGAGTCGAAAAGAAAATACGAAGTTAGAATAGCAGGAGAAGCTAAAGAAAATCCTAAAGGGTTTTATCAACATTATCAAACAAAATTTAAGGAAAAAGTCGGACCAATTGAAGTAGCCAATGGCCATATCACAGATGACGATAAAGTGATGTGTACATGTTTAAATGATTATTTCTTATCTGTATTTACAAATGAAAACTTCGAAAATATTCCGGAAGTAGAATCCATTTACAGAGACAGTCCCGATAATATACTTAGTTCAATAAATATTATGAGAGAGGAGGTAATAAAAGAAATAGATAAATTAAAGGCTCATAAATCTCCGGGACCTGATGGAATATATGCTAGAATATTAAAGGAATGCAAGGAAGAGCTTAGCTGTCCTCTAACTGCATTATTTAATAATTCAATAAAATTAGGATCGGTACCCATGGAGTGGAAATTGGCAGATGTGGTACCAATATTTAAAAAAGGAGAACGTGTTAAAAAGAATAATTATAGGCCGGTAAGTTTAACGTCAACAGTGGGTAAGATTCTAGAATCCATAATTGCAAATAAAATAAGGGCACATCTAGAATTACACAGACTGATAAAACTTTCACAACACGGGTTTCTTAAGGGTTTTTCGTGCCTTACAAACTTACTGTCTTTTTATTCAGAAGTTTACGAGGCAGTAGATTGTGGCAAAGAATATGATACAATATATCTAGATTTTAGCAAAGCTTTTGATAGAGTTCCTCACAAAAGATTAGTTAAAAAGCTGGAAGCTCATGGTATAGGAGGGTTTGCATAAATGGAGAGAAATCAGAGTGGGGCTCGGTTACTAGCGGGGTACCACAAGGCTCGGTACTGGGTCCCCTATTATTCATCGTATATCTAAATGATCTGGATTCGGATATCAGTAGTAACCTAAGTAAATTCGCAGACGACACTAAAATAGGTAGAACTATAAATGGAAAAGAAGACATTCATGCTTTACAGGAAGATCTAAATAGATTATGTGAATGGTCGGACAAATGGCAAATGGAATTTAATGTTGAAAAATGTAAAGTAGTTAAAATGGGTACTATAAAAGACAATACTAGTTATAAGCTAAATAACCATGAAATCATGAGTTCTCAGTGTGAAAGGGATTTGGGAGTTCTTGTGAGTAGTAGTCTTAAGCCAAGAGAGCAATGCACAGCAGTCAGAAATAAAGCAAACAGAATTTTAGGATTTATCTCAAGAAGCGTTAGCAATAGGACGGAAAAAGTTATTTTGCAGCTCTATCTTGCATTAGTTAGGCCCCATTTAGATTATGCTGTGCAATTCTGGTCACCCTATTATAGAATGGAAATTGAATCCTTGGAGAGAGTGCAGCGAAGAATGACCAAGATGATACACAATATCAGAAATCTACCATATGAGGACAGATTAAAAAAACTTAATCTACATTCTCTAGAGAGGCGAAGAGTTAGGGGGGATATGATTGAAGTGTATAAATGGTTTAAAGGGATTAACAAGGGAGATATTAATAAAGTTTTAAAAATTCATGATCAAACCAGAACTCGTAATAATGGATTTAAGCTTGATAAATTTAGGTTCAGAAGGGAAATTGGTAAAAATTGGTTTGGTAATAGAGTAGCAGATGCATGGAACAAGCTTCCTAGTATGATAGTAAATGCCAATACCTTAGACACCTTCAAATGTAGATTAGATAGACATATGACAGAGGTAGGGTGGGTATGAATAGGTTAGTGCTTATTAGAAAAATCATTAAAAGAAAAATAGAATAAATAAGTAGAGTAGAATAGAATAGGTTAGACATGCTGAAAATACAATTCAAAAATGGAGCTGCCTCGTGTGTGCCAGTAGGCATGTTGCAGTGTCCTCTATTCTTATGTTCTTATGTTCTTATGTTCTCTCTCTCTCTCTCTCTCTCTCTCTCTCTTAGAAAAAAGCAATACATATATAGATATATATATATATATATATATATATATATATATATATATATATATATATATATATATATATATATATATATATATATATATATATATATATATATATATATATATATATATATATATATATATATATATATATATATATATATATATTTATATATATATATATATATATATATATATATATATATATATATATATATATATATATCTATCTACACACACACACACACACACACACACACACACACACACACACAACAAATCTGTACAAGAAATGTATGACATCTTTTGTGAGAAATATGGGAAGATAGTAGATTGCTGCTTACCTGTCACCAAAGTATTTGTAATTCATGCCAGAGAGAAATGGTTCGATAATGGGTGTAAAAGAGCTAAGGAGTGGAGAGACAAATGCTGGAAAAGGTATAGGAGGAGAAAAAACATAAATGCCTGGCAAACCTACAAAAGAGCAAGAAATGACTACCTAAGTAAAAGGAGAGAGGCAGAGAGAGACTATGAGAGGGACATCACCAGGAAGGCTAAAGAAAATCCCAAGCTTTTCCACAGCTTTATCAGAGGAAAACTGAAGGTAAAAGAACAGGTTTTAAGGCTAAAGAGAGCGGATGGAAGCATCACTGAGACGGATGAAGAGATCTGCAAAGAATTGAACAAGGAGCTTCAGTCAGTATTTACAGTAGAAAATACCCCACCCCCTCAGATTGCAGTGATAGAAGCTCAAGGGCCGGTATTAGAGAACATCAACCTTACAGCCACAGAGGTATGCAAAGCGCTGATGGATTTAGATGTTCATAAAGCTACAGGTCCCGATGACATATCCCCTCATGTGCTTAAAAAATGCGCAAACACAATATCAGTGGCACTAAGTATCATATTTAAGGAGTCACTGGAGTCGGGGGAGATTCCAAGATGCTGGAAACAAGCAAATGTGATACCTATCTTCAAAAAGGGAAGGAGGGATACGGCTCTGAACTATAGACCAGTTTCCTTGACCAGCATAGTTTGCAAAGTTATGGAGAAACTACTAAGGAAACATATCTCTCTTCACTTGGAATCCTTCAACTTTTTGTCAGTGAGGCAACATGGCTTCAGAGAAGGTAGATCAACAGTAACAAACTTATTAGAATTTTATGATGAGGTAAGCCAAATCTTACAGGAAAGAGAGGGCTGGGCAGATTGCATATTCCTAGACTTCCAGAAAGCGTTTGACACTGTTCCACATGGGAGACTTATTAGGAAGCTGCAATCAATGGCTAGAATAGGTGGAAATGTTTTGGAATGGATAAAAACTTACTTAGAAGGAAGGGAGCAGAGGGTTAGAGTAAGACACTCAGTGTCTGAATGGAGAAGAGTTAGTAGTGGAGTTCCACAGGGTTCAGTTTTAGGGCCACTTTTGTTCCTTGTATATGTAAATGACCTACCAGAGTCTGTAAATTCATTCATGAATATGTTTGCAGATGATGCAAAGATTGTGAAGAAAGTAAAAATCGAGAACAATGGTAGAGAACTTCAGGAGGATCTAAATAATCTGCATGAGTGGTCAGAAAAGTGGCTAATGAAATTCAATACTTCAAAATGTAAGGTAATGAGAATGGGTACAAGTGCAAGAAGGCCCAAGCTTGACTACTCGGTGGCTGGAGTACAACTTCAAGAGACAGAAAATGAGAGAGATCTAGGAGTAAACATACTGGCAGATTTGTCTCCAGAAATACATATAAATGGCATAGTAAGGGCAGCATATGCATTCTTATCAAATGTAAGGGTAGCCTTCAGGCACATGGACAAGGAAATGTTCAGAAATATTTATGTAACCTATGTGAGGCCAAAACTCGAATATGCAGCCCCCTTTTGGAATCCGCACTTGAAAAAGCACATAGCTAAGCTTGAAAAAGTTCAAAGACATGCCACGAAACTGGTGCCAGAAATACGCAATCTCAGTTATGATGAGAGGCTGAGGGAATTAGACTTACCATCACTGGAAGCTAGAAGAGTGAGGGGGGATATGGTGACAGTCTTTAAATTCCTTCATGGTTATGATAGAGTGGATAGGGATCGATATTTTGATATGGCTGGCTCTAGAACTAGAGGTCATAGTTTGAAGCTTCGTAAGAAAACTTCTTTGCAGGATGTAAGGAAATACTTTTTCAGTGTAAGAGTAGTTGATAATTGGAATTGGCTAAGCGAGGAGGTAGTTAATGCTATCTCAATCCATAGTTTTAAGGACAGGTATGATAAGTATCACTAAGTCTAAAATGGAACCGATGAGGAGACGGGAAGATACGAGCTTTGAGCTCTTTCCCGTAAACACAATTAGGTAATCACAATTAGGTAATCACACGCAGGGTGTCCATAAAGTCTCTTTGCAAATTGTAAAGGGACTCTCTGTCATTAAGTAAATATATATATATATATATATATATATATATATATATATATATATATATATATATATATATATATATATATATATATATATATATATATATATATATATATATATATATATATATATATATATATATATATATATATATATATATATATATATATATATATATATATATATATATATATATATATAAAAAATATATATATATATATATATATATATATATATATATATATATATATATATATATATATATATATAAATATATGTATATATATATATATATATATATATATATATATATATATATATATATATATATATATATATATATATATATATATATATTTGCTTAATGACGGAAAGTCCTTTTACAGTTTGTAAAGAGGCTTTATGGAGATCCTATATATATATATATATATATATATATATATATATATATATATATATATATATATATATATATATATATATATATATATATATATATAATATATATGTGTGTGTGTGTGTGTGTGTGTGTGTGTGTGTGTGTGTGTGTGTGTGTGTCTTCGCGTACGTTAGTTACAATTCTTCACACATTACTTGTGTGACGAGTGGTTCTCGTGCGTTTTATATATATATATATATATATATATATATATATATATATATATATATATATATATATATATATATATATATATATATATGTGATTACCTAATTGTGATTACCTAATTGTGTTTACGGGAAAGAGCCCAAAGCTCACACACGCAAAATAAAGTCTAGGAAGCTTGTTTACTGTGACTTACCTCAACTTGTGTGATGTTTTTTTAGAAATTCTCTCTTGGCTACCCTGCTATCACCTAACTGTAAATTCCTCAAAACCTCTACATAAACAGTCTTCTTCTTCTTCTTCTTCTTCTTCTTCTTCTTCTTCTTCTTCTTCTTCTTCTTCTTCTTCTTCCTTCTTCTTCTTCTTTTTCTCCTTCTTCTTTTCTTTCATACCGATTTTTTACATGCAGACTTTAGTTTTAAAGCGTAACCCATTTTTGTTTTATTATTCCTATCACTTTTTCTTTCTTGCTTTTATTATTATCGCTTTTTCTCTTTTCTCTGGGGGGTGGACATAGACGAGTTGGAGCTGGGGAATTATGAATGGATACCCTTCCTAGCACCTATTCGTGGCACTTAAAATTAATTCCCTTTTTCATCTACTTCTTATCAGCATCTTTTTTCCACATTCATAAAGGGTCCCTGTCTCTTACTAGCCACATGAATACTATTATTGGTCTCAGCTTAACGTTGATCTATTTATAAACAAGATCCATATTCCCACTTATAAGGGGAGGGGGTAGCTGAGTTAGAGCAACATAACTTGACTCTTTGCAACAAGAAAATACAGAGGAGGGGATTCTCAGTCCCCTCGCTCCGTCCTATTTAGTCGACATTTGAAATAAACAAACAAACATTTATTTCCATTTTTGTACAATGGTTATTCTTCTAAGATTAAAAGTAACTAATAAATAGACATGTAATTGAACTATTAAGCAAGAGGGTAATACATACAGTTAAATTAAATGTAGCTTTCCTAGAAAATAATAATGCTGTAATAAAAATATTAACAAAAATGTTAATAATAAAGTAGTAATAATAACACTCGATACAGCATCGTTATTATCGGCATCATCGCCATATTTGTTTTCCTTACAATGAGAATAATTAGTTCTTAACTTAGAGAACAGAAAGGTCGATATCAGTTTTCATATAGAGAGGTTAGAGTTTAGGGAAATTGCATTAAATCATCATGTTTAGTTTATGTGTGAGCAAAAACTATTTGTCCAAAAGAAAACTATATAGTTTGCCTTTGAAAGCTGCAAAGGAGGATGCATTTTTAAAATGCTCTGGAATATTGTTCCAGAGTGTTTTCCCTTTAATAATGATCATCTTTGAACCTGCTTCTGTGTTTGTTCTCTGAATAAAGAGCTCACTGCTCTGTCTTGTGTTGATTCACCTTATATCCCTGACTGTTTTTTTAATCAAATAGCCAGTTAGGATAATGATGGTCCAAAATTTTGTATACAAAAACATAAATAGCATAAGCGACCTTGTTTTCTGCCTGTAGCCACCCAAGTTTATTGAGAGCTGGTGTGATGTGGTCATATTTTCTTATTCCTCCCAAGACAACTCGAGCTGCAAAATTAATAAGCTTCTGTATTTTGTTTATCTAAGTCTTAGTGGTAGCTACCCAAACAGTTGTGCAGTAATTAATGTGACTTTGGGCTAGAGGTTCAACAACAGTTATTTGAGTGGTAGTCTCAAAGTTGTCTTTTATACGTGATAAGTACATTAATGTTCCTGTAACCTGTTTGCATATTTTACCTATGTGGGAAGCAAACAGCATGAAGTTATCAAAGTGAATTCCTAGGTTTTTGAATGGTTTGCTAGGTGTAATGATATTGCCGCAAAAATTAATTGTTGTGTTTTCTGAAATTTCTGCTATATGGAAACTTGAACCAATAAACATGCATTGTATTTTACTTTTGTTAATTAACAGCCCAATTTTTTGAAAATAGGTTTTAATTTTTGACAGAGTGTTTTCTGCTCTTAAGGTTAGCTCTGGGAGATTATTAATATCACCACTAATGACTTGTTGAGTGTCATCTGCATATAATCCGACTAGACAGTCAGAAATGAAAGATGATAGACAATTTACATAAATGGAGAAGAGGATAGGACCAAGTACTGATCCCTGTGGAACACCAAATGATACATTTTTTGGCACAGAGATAATGTTGTTAAAACGTATAGACTGTTTGCGATTAGACAGATACTCTCTAAACCAGCTCGGATCAATATTTAGGTTAGTACATTTACTTATAAGAATTTCATGGTTCACACTGTCGAGGGCTTGATAAGTCTAATAATACAAGCAGAGATATTTTTTTCATATCTGTATTATTATAGATACTATTCATAACTTTGAGCAGTGCAGTTTCCATCGAGAGTTTCGGTCTGAAACCATGTTGGTTAATAGCTAATAGTCTAATTGACTCTAAATATGACATAAGTTGGAATGCAACAATTTTTTCTAAAGTTTTAGAGAAAATGGGTAACAGGGAAATGGGATGATAGTTTGTCACATCTTCTCTGACCCCCTTTTTATGTAGAGGTGTTACATTTGATTTTTTCCAAGAGTCAAGAATCTTTTTTGTAACAATGGAAGTGTTCATAATAGTTAGAATATAAGATACAATCTTGGGTAGAGCATCTTTGATGAATTGAAATGGTATACCATCTGGACCATAAGAGCCAGAGTTTCTTAGGCTTTTTATGGTAAGTATTATGGTAGCACAATCGATAGGCTTTATCCTGAAGTACTCTCTTGTGTTCACATTGGAAGAATTGACATTTAAGTAATTACTCATATTCAATGAGTTGATGTTTTCTTGTGTTTTCTCATATGTATTCTTCTCAACCTTAGCAAAATAGTTATTAAAGTTTTCTGCTTTGTCTTTCAACTCCGTAATATTTTCATAACTCTCTGAGGTAGTCTTTTAATTTGGTATCATGCTTCTTATCACTTTCCATGTTGCTGCTGTATCATGTCTAGAGTCATTAAATTGTTTTTTGTAAAAGTCTTTTTTACTTACATTGATGAGAGATCTGACATGTTTCTTTTCTGCTTTATAACGTTCTCGGAGAGTCATATCATATCTATTCATTTTTAGCTCTTTTTGAATTTGATTTCTGATTTGCATTGCCTCTTTGATGTCATTAGTTAGCCAGGGGGCTGAGGGGCGGGTTATTTTTCTTGTTACAATGGTGCACAACTATCTAAGCATTAACGGAAGACTTTTGTTAGAATCTCAACCTGCATATCGACGTTATCTGTGTTCATAATACTATTAAGTGCATTTGTGTTGTTGATTAATGCTTCACAAAAGATATCAGGGGAGTAAGTTTTTAGACACCGGAATGTCTTGAAGAGAGGCTACCTTTTGGGCTTGTTTATGTTTAGCATAACAATGTTCAGCTCGTGGTCTGCAATTGGGCAGGGAACTACGTGCCAATAGGGTATACTTACTACTTTATTTGTTATTATCAGATCTATTATCGTCCTAGAATTAGGGGTTATGCGGGTTAGTTTTGTCACTATATGTGTTAACTTCACAGTGTTGATCACCATTTTCATTTTGTTATCTGCTGAGAGCAAGTCATCATTAAAGTCAACAAGTATGTATACGGGTTCATGGTGCACACAGATATTTCTAAATGTTTCTAGCAGATGATTGAATGAACTGGAAGGTGCTTTAGGTTGACGATAAACACACTCTACAGTGAAAGATGTAAGTTTCTGATACTGCACAGTGATCCATAAATCTTCGAGCTCCTCATGTTTTTTTCTAGCCCTATGGTTATATCTGATGCACTATGATCATTTCTAACATAAATACAGACCCCACCCCCTCGGCCATGGTCATTGCAAAATATTTTAAACTCTGGGATATTCACATATTTATTTTTAGTTGTAGGAGGAAGCCAAGTTTCACTTACACAGAGGATGTCTATGTTGTAGTCTTTTGTTAGCATTATTATATCCTCAAAATGAGCGAGAAGGGACTGAGCGTTCACATGTACTAATGTTTCATTCTTACCATATTTCATCAGGGTGGTATCCATAGTCATAGATGTAGTTTGGTCTTGGGTTTGTCCATGATTTGTTTCGACTGTGTGATTCTGCTGGGAATTCATCATTATAGTGTGTTCTGGGGTTAGCCCATGGATCCTGGCGTCTGTACTTGCCGTTGGATGGTTAACGCTGATTTGTGTATGTGCTATGGTATGATCGGGCCTTCCCAAAGTTTATATGCCTAGGTGAGTGTTCAGGGTTGTAAGAGCCATCTCTCCAGGAGAAGTCTATTGTGCGTGGACGGCGATAAGAGAGGTTTGTATTGTGTCTCTTTCTGTAGTCTCGAGGATAGGGGATCGTTTCATAAGCTCTTTGCTGTTTATTCTGATATTACTGAAGTTTGAGATATATTGTAGATAACCCAGGAACACGGAGAGAGTGCACATTCTCCCTTCAAGATAGCAACCATCTCCATTGATCAGGATTTTTTACAGGTACCGAGTTGAGCTGGCTTACTCCCCGGTGGCTGGAAATACTGGAAGTCTAGATATCTACTCTCTAAGGTGATTTGTACAAATTAATTTCTCTAGACCCACATGAGGTCAAGAGAGGAGAGAATGGTGAAGTCTCTCGTGTGCTTCAATTCACTTAAATTTCACATATTCAGTGAATAAATTATGAGAGAGAAAGAGAAAAAAAATAAAACTTGGGAAGAAAGTGTAGTAAATTGAAGAGAAATAGAAAATAAAAAATGAAATATGGGCAGAGAGAGAGAGAGAGAGAGAGAGAGAGAGAGAGAGAGAGAGAGAGAGAGTCAAAAGTCAAAGTCAAAAACTTTATTCCATCAAAAATGGCTATTACATGATAATTAATCTAATTACAAATTGCAATGTAAAATGTCAAAATAAAACTAATGAAATTTGCAAAGCACAAAATCACAAAATTTACACATGATAATTAATCTAATTACAAATTACAATGTAAAATGTCAAAATAAAACTAATGAAATTTGCAAAGCACAAAATCAAAAAATTTACACATTAAAATATGCATACATACACTTCGTTTACCCAATGGGAGGATAATAATGAGACTAAAATCACTTATTAAGTAGGTGATTTAAAAGATGAGATTTAAGTGAGGGTAATGTTTGGCAACTTCTTAAGTTTGCGGGTAAAGAGTTCCAAAGTCTCGGGCCTATTACATTTAAGGCTCTTGCCCCAAGAGCGAGTGAGTGAGTGAGTGAATGAGAGGGGGAGAGAGAGAGAGAGAGAGAGAGAGAGAGAGAGAGAGAGAGAGAGAGAGAGAGAGAGAGAGAGAGAGAGAGAGAGAGAGAGAGAGAGAGAATTTAAGCTTAGGAAGAGAGTAGAAACCTGAAGAGAAATAGGAAAGAAAAAATATATGGAGAAAGAAAGAGAGAGAGAGAGAGAGAGAGAGAGAGAGAGAGAGAGAGAGAGAGAGAGAGAGAGAGAGAGAGAGAGAGAGAGAGAGAGAGAGAGAGAGAGAGAATTTAAGCTTAGGAAGAGAGTAGAATCCTGAAGAGAAATAGGAAAGAAAAAATATATGGAGAAAGAAAGAGAGAGAGAGAGAGAGAGAGAGAGAGAGAGAGAGAGAGAGAGAGAGAGAGGAGAGAGAGAGAGAGAGAGAGAGAGAGATTGTTTCACGTATTTAGAGACTTCCGGCTGGTATAAAATGCAATTGCCTGAGTGGGTCGAACATGCCTGTGTAGAAGCATAATCAGACAGCAGAGATCGATCTTCGGAAACAAAACTATTGAAAAGGAAAATAAAACTTTTTTTATTTTATATCTTAAGGCAATACATGGGAATGTGCATGCAGGCACTCCCTTATTTGCATAAAAAGGGTCATTATTAATCTTACTCTATATCAGGGGTGTGCAACCTGCGGCCCAAGGGCCGCATGCGGCCCTCAAAGGCTTTCATTGCGGCCCTTTCTCCTAAAAATAAATAAGCTATAGTGCGGCCCTCAGAGAGAGAGAGAGCACCTCGAACTGAATATTCCAACAATCTCTCTCTCTCTCTCTCTCTCTCTCTCTCTCTCTCTCTCTCTCTCTCTCTCTCTCTCTCTCTCTCTCTCTCTCTCTCTCTCTCGTGTTTTCATCAACAACCCTTCCTCAATAACCGATGGTACGAGGGGTCATCGTTATCAGTAACCCCTTTTAAGATCATTGTAAACACCGAAACAATCATTATTTTTTAGGTTGGATGTTTACACTTTTTACACTCTCTGCTATGCTCTGCAGTACAGCCATACAGGAATTAATATAGTTCTCAGTTTATCTCAGACTCAAGTGGTGAAATCAGTGTGCTTCATTTGTTGTGGTTGATTTGTGATTACCGGTATTCTAAGTCTAACTCTTAAGTTGTTTATGTTGCAGTTTTGTGATTGGCTTTAGAAAACTTGCAAGCAAAACATTTTGAGAATTATATATTTCTGCTGAAATTTGGTACCAATTATATTGCAATCTATTACATTATTCTTAATTAAAGCCTTTAATTAAGAAAAATGTAATAGATTGCAATATAATTAATACCACATTTTCAGCAGAAATATATAATTCTCAAAATGTTTTGCTTGCAAGTTTTTTAAAGCCAATCACAAAACTGCAACATAAACAACTTAATTAGAGTTAGTCTTTAATTTAAAGTTAACTTTTTCCTATTATATATTTTGCTCAGCAGGAGAGATCTTATTGCACTAATAATGGCTTCTACGAGTCACAAATCAGAAACCAAAACCCAGCCCACTTTCCTACACTGAAAAACCATGACACTAGCAACCCTCAGTATCAGAAGTATGGTGACAAATTGGCAGTCTTACGAGAGGAATTTTCAGAAAGATTTGGTGACCTCAAGAAACATTCACAAGCCATTGAAGTCTTTGCTTCTCTTTTTTCTGTGGATGTGACAGCAATTCCCGAGGACATACAGATGGAAATAATTGAACTACAGTGCAATGATGAACTAAGAAAGAAGGTTGATGATAGTTCAGTATACCAGTTTTATAAGAAGCATGTATCAGTAACAGTGTATCCAAAACTCTCTGCTCATGCAAGGAAAATGATGGCAGTGTTTGGTAGCTCATATGTAAGTGAGCAGCTTTTTTTCAAAAATGAATCTAGTTAAAAGCAAGCATAGGTCTTTATTTACTGATGAACATTTGGAATGTACCCTGCGTGTAGCCACATCATCCATACAGCCTGATATTGATGAGTTGGTGTCCCAAATGCAACATCAACCATCTCACTAGGGTAGCCGTTCATTTGCTCATTAATGATTAGGAAAATGTCTGTGTTTGATAATTCTTATGTTAATGATCCCAGTTAACCAATAATAAGTAATTATTTATGTTTGTACATTATAATGATAAGGTACGGTAGCCTTTCATTTGCTCTTTTATAGTAAGGAAAATACTTTGGTTTCAGACAATTCTCATTTTTGTTATCCCAATTTAAATATAATCAGTAACAAACTAATTATCTATCTTTATTAGTCTAATCTCACATAATGTGTCTTCGATCGTAGTAAATAGCATGAAATAGTTAGGTTATGTGGCCCTCCATACCAACAGAGTCGTGACTAGTGGCCCTTTGGGAAAAAAGGTTGCACACCCCTGCTCTATATAGTACCTACACAGCCACCGTAGTCGAGTGGTAACGCTCACGGCCTTGTTAGACTAGGTCGAAGGTTTACGTCCCGCCACGGTCTGCGGTTAGAAAAACATTCACTTAGGGTAACAGTCACACTTGCCAATGCCAAAATCATTAGCAAGAAGGCACTGTTCTAGCTCTTAGTATATCTTTTGGTCGAGGGGTCGCGTCCCGCCAAGATATGAGGAAAGGAAGGGCATTCACTCAGGGTAACAGTCACAATTGCCGAAGTCCTTAGCAAGAAGACACCGTCCTAGCTATTAGTACATGATTAGGTCGAAGGTTTGCGTACCGCCACAGTCTGAGGTTAGAAAGGGCATTCACTCGGGGTAACGGTTGCACTAGCCAAAACCAAAGTCCTTAGCAAGAGGGACACTATCCTAGCCCATAGTAGAAAAGGGAGTCCGTGACGAAAAACCGATTATTTTATATGGTACTTACATCATAACAGTATCAGTGAATTATTTAGCCGTAAGGGTCAACTAAATGGGGTGTACGAGGAGACTGGGAATCTCGACCGCTGTATTTTCTCTTCCTAAAGAGTCGGAGCATTTTGTCTTGACTCAGCCACTCAACTTATAAGGGAAAACCTGGATCATAATATAGAGATAGATAGGAATAAAGATTAAATAAGCAATGGAGAAGTAAGAGATGAACGGGTAGTGGGAATGGATAAAAAGGAGATAATAAAGTACGGAATACAAAAACATGCAAAAGAGAATTTGAGGGAGAATGCAATATGAGAAAGAAGAAGAAAGGAAGAAGCGTATAAGAAGGAAAAAAGTTATTGTGTGATATATATATATATATATATATATATATATATATATATATATATATATATATATATATATATATATATATATATATATATATATATATATATATATATATATATATATATATATATATATATATATATATATATATATATATACATATACATACATATATATATATATATATATATATATATATATATATATATATATATATATATATATATATATATATATATATATATATATATATATATATATATATATATATATATATATATATATATATATATATACATATATATATATATATATATATATATATATATATATATATATATATATATATATATATATATATATATATATATACAAACATATACCTTGGCTGTTTCCCCCTTTAATTGGGGGGTAGCCGACATAAAAAAAGGAAAACAGTTTGGGGAGAAGTTATTCTCCCCTCTACTCCCCTTCTTCTTTGACGTCTCACAGGAGGTTGGTACAAGGGCGGGGGATTCCTAGTCCCCCCGCCCCGTCCACTTTTAGTCGCCTTTTACGACACGCAGGGAATACGGTGAGGCTATTCTTTGATATTGTGCCCTCCCCACAGGGCACAGGATATATATATATATATATATATATATATATATATATATATATATATATATATATATATATATATATATATATATATATATATATATACATATATACATATACACATCATTTTTACCCCGACCATTTCCAACCAAGGGCTAGGACGGTTGTCTTCTTGCGAAGGATTTGTTTTGGTAGATATAATCGTTACCCTGAGTGCATGCCCTAGCTAACCTCAGACCGTGATGGGGTGCGAGCCCTCGACCTCATGCCTCAGAGTCGCAGATGCTACCGCTTGAGCACTGTGACCACAGAAGGTTAAAAGGAATCAGACCTTATTGCTTATATCTGCTATACTTTGGAATGAACGCATTCTATCTTTTAACCTTCTGTAGTGTAGTTGATAGCGCCTTGACTTAGTGATTATAAGTCCTAGGTTCAAGTCCCGGTCGGGGTAAAAATGTGGGGACGATAACTGGGAAGGGGCTAGAATTGGTGGACCTGATGGAGAGGAGGAGATTTGGAGGCTGTGTGTGCAGGACAACAGGTGGAAAGGAAATAAGGCAAGGGAACTGGGTGAGGGTTGCAAATTGTTCTATAGCGGAGCAAATGAGGAAGGGAGGAATGGTGTAGGAATAATAATATCCAAAGACATGAAGGAAAGCTTACTTGGTGTGAATAGAAAGAGTGACAGAATTATGAGTTTAAAGATGGGACTGGGAGAAACGGTATTCAATGTGGTATGTGCCTATGCCCCACAAACTGATTGTACAGCGGAGGAGAAGGATGTATTTTGGGAGGAGATGGACCAGGGGCTTAGAACAATTCCTATAGGGGAGAGGGTAATTTTGGGAGGAGATCTAAATGGCCACTTGGGAATTGGGAGGGATGAGATAGGTAGAGTTCATGGGACCTGGGGGGTGGGCGAGAGAAATGAGGAGGGGGAGAGAGTGATTGATTTTGCAGTGGCATTTGATCTGGCATTGGTCAACACATTCTTTGAGAAAAAGGAAAACAGATTGATTCATACAGTAGTGGTGGGAGGGAGAGCCAGGTAGATTTATTGTTGTGTAGAAAAGACCATCTGAAGGAGATTAGCAACTGTAAAGTAATAAATGGGGAGTGTGTAGCAGTGCAACATAGGATAGTAGTAACTGATTGCAGGCTCAGGAAATGTAGGAAAAGTAAGAAGACGAGGATGGACCCAAAGATAAAGTGCTGGAGATTGAAATATGCAGAGCTGAGAGCTATGTTTAAGGGAAGAGTGTTGGAAGCGATAAGGTTGCATGAGGATGTACAAGAATGGTGGACAGAGAATAGTAAGTTGATTTTGAGGGCTGGTGAGGAGGTACTTGGAAAGTACATGGTGGTGGAATGAGGAAGTGCAAGAATGGGTGAAGAACAAGAAAGAAGCTAAGAAAAAGGCAGATTCATCAGGCCTGGAGCAGGATACAGAAGTGTACAAGCAGGCAAAGAGGGAGGCAAGGAGAGTAGTAGCAAAAGCAAAGGCAGAGACATTGAATGAAGTCTATGAAGAACTGGAAACACCAGAAGGAAAGAAGAAAATATTGCAAATTGCCAAGGCCCTAAATGAATGCATCCAAGGACCTGACCCAAGTAAGACAAATAAAGGATAACCATGGAGTAGTTCTAGCAGAAGAGGATGAAATAAAAAGCAGATGGGAAACCTATTTTGAAGAATTACTAAATGAAGAGAACCCAATAGTAGTATTTGAAGATAGACTTCCAAATGAAGCAGTTACAACAACAGTGCCTAGAAGAGAGGTAGAGTCGGCAGTAAGGAAAATGAAAAATGGAAAGGCAGCAGGACCTGATAAGATGCCAGTGGAGGTATGGAAGAGTCTTGAAGAGGAAGGCATAGATATTTTGTGGGACTTAATGCAAGAGATCTTTAGTCAGGAAAAGATGCCAAAGGGGTGGAGAGGAAGCCTAATAATCCCAATCTATAAAGGGAAGGGAGATATTCAGGAGTGTGGAAACTATAGAGGTATAAAGTTGTTAAGTCATACTATGAAGGTACGGGAGAAGATCATAGAGAGGAGACTCAGAGAGGACACGACAATTGGGGATGAACAGAATGGCTTCATGCCTAAAAGAGGGACAGTGGATGCCATATTTGCCTTGAGACAAATGATGGAAAAGCTTTGGGAGAAACAGAAGGGACTGCATATGATCGAGTACTACGTCAAGAGGTGTGGAGGTGTATTAGAGAAAAGGGAGTCCCCGAGAAATACGTAAGAATCATCCAAGATATGTATGAGAGGGCAGAGGCAAATGTTAAGAGCAGTGTGGGCTTGACGAAAAGTCTCTCAGTAAATGTTGGTCTGCATCAAGAGTGCTTTGAGTCCATATCTATTTGATCTGGTCTTGGATGTAGTAACCCAGGGTATTAGAGATCAGTCACCATGGTGTATGCTCTTTGCAGATGACATTGTACTGTGTAGCAACAGACGAGAGGTAGTGGAGGAGAAGCTTGAGGAGTGGAGAAGAGTGATGGAGGATAGAGGACTGAGAATCAGCAGGAAGAAGACAGAGTACTTGAGGTTGAGAGATGATGTGGATGGGAAGGTCAATTTGCAGGGGGAGGAGTTGAAAAGAGTTGAAAAGTTCAAGTATTTAGGATCAACAGTAGCAGAGGATGGTGACCTAGAAGCAGAAATAACCCACAGAATACAAGCGGGATGGAAGAACTGGAAGAAAGTGTCTGGGGTGCTGTGCGACAGGAGAATAGGGCTTAAGTTGAGGGGTAAAGTGCATAACACAGTTGTGAGACCTGCGATGATGTATGGAGCAGAAACATGGGCAATAATGAAGACACAAGAAAAAACACTCGATGTGGCAGAGATGAGGATACTGAGATGGATGTGTGGGGTGACAAGAAGCGATAAGATCAGAAACGAGGTAATTAGAGGCACCTCAAAAGTTAGAGAAATATCAGATAAGATACAAGAAAGTAGACTAAGATGGTATGGTCATGTCGTTAGGAGGGATGAACAGTATGTTGGGAGGAGGGTGCTGGAAATGGATATACAGGGTTGGAGAGAGAGAGGGAGACCAAAGCATAGGTGGATGGATTGCATCAATGACGACCTGAGGTCTAAAGGTTTGTTGGGTGATGAGGTATGGGTCAGGAACATATGGAGGACACTGGCCAGAAACATTGACCCTACATAAAAGTGGGAGAAGATGTAGACGAAGAAGAAGAAGAGGGAGGGGGAGACCAAAGGATAGGTGGATGGATTGCATCAATGACGACCTGAGGTCCAAAGGTTTGTTGGGTGATGAGGTATGGGAGAGGAACATATGGAGAACACTGGCCAGAAACATCGACCCCACATAAAAGTGGGAAAAGATGTGGACAGAGAAGAAGAAGAAGAAGGAGAAGAAGAATATAGATATATATATATATATATATATATATATATATATATATATATATATATATATATATATATATATATATATATATATATATATATATATATATATATATATAATTGTTTGTTGTTCCGGTTTTACGTCACGGACTCCCTTTTCTAACAAGGGCTTGGACGGTTACCTTCTTGCGAAAGACTTGCTTTGGCAGATGTAATCGCTACCCTGAGTGCATGCCCTTGCTAACCTCAGACCGTGACGGGGCGCGAACCCTCGACCTGACGCCTCAAAGTCGCTGACGCTACCGCTTGAGCTACTGTGACTACCATATATATATATATATATATATATATATATATATATATATATATATATATATATATATATATATATATATATATATATTATATATATATGTATATATATATATATATATATATATATATATATATATATATATATATATATATATATACATATATATACATATACATACATATATATATATATATATATATATATATATATATATATATATATATATATATATATATATATATATATATATATATATATATATATATATATATATATATATATATATATACATACACGATACTATTTCACGATACACATGTGCATGTTGTAAATGTGAATGGTTATGGCTATGTAAGGAAATTGAAAGAAATTTTGAGGGCCTTAGTGCTTTCAAGTGTATTACTTATCTTCAGATGATTCCTCTGAAAATAAGTAATACACTTGAAAGTACTAAGGTCATATATATATATATATATATATATATATATATATATATATATATATATATATATATATATATATATATATATATATATATATATATATATATATATATATATATATATGTATATATATATATATATATATATATATATATATATATATATATATATATATATATATATATATATATATATATATATATATATATATATATATA
>JAXCGZ010015734.1:0-5000 GCA_037179515.1 Halocaridina rubra | reverse complement strand
TCTGCTTTTTCAAGTGTGGATTCCAAAAGGGGGCTGCATATTCGAGTTTTAGCCTCACATAGGTTACATAAATATTTCTGAACATTTCCTTGTCCATGTGCCTGAAGGCTACCCTTATATTTGATAAGAATGCATATGCTGCCCTTACTATGCCATTTATATGTATTTCTGGAGACAAATCTGCCAGTATGTTTACTCCTAGATCTCTCTCATTTTCTGTCTCTTGAAGTTGTACTCCAGCCACCGAGTAGTCAAGCTTGGGCCTTCTTGCACTTGTACCCATTCTCATTACCTTACATTTTGAAGTATTGAATTTCATTAGCCACTTTTCTGACCACTCATGCAGATTATTTAGATCCTCCTGAAGTTCTCTACCATTGTTCTCGTTTTTTACTTTCTTCACAATCTTTGCATCATCTGCAAACATATTCATGAATGAATTTACAGACTCTGGTAGGTCATTTACATATACAAGGAACAAAAGTGGCCCTAAAACTGAACCCTGTGGAACTCCACTACTAACTCTTCTCCATTCAGACACTGAGTGTCTTACTCTAACCCTCTGCTCCCTTCCTTCTAAGTAATTTTTTATCCATTCCAAAACATTTCCACCTATTCTAGCCATTGATTGCAGCTCCCTAATAAGTCTCCCATGTGGAACAGTGTCAAACGCTTTCTGGAAGTCTAGGAATATGCAATCTGCCCAGCCCTCTCTTTCCTGTAAGATTTGGCTTACCTCATCATAAAATTCTAATAAGTTTGTTACTGTTGATCTACCTTCTCTGAAGCCATGTTGCCTCACTGACAAAAAGTTGAAGGATTCAAAGTGAAGAGAGATATGTTTCCTTAGTAGTTTCTCCATAACTTTGCAAACTATGCTGGTCAAGGAAACTGTTCTATAGTTCAGAGCCGTATCCCTCCTTCCCTTTTTGAAGATAGGTATCACATTTGCTTGTTTCCAGCATCTTGGAATCTCCCCCGACTCCAGTGACTCCTTAAATATGATACTTAGTGCCACTGATATTGTGTTTGCGCATTTTTTAAGCACATGAGGGGATATGTCATCAGGACCTGTAGCTTTATGAACATCTAAATCCATCAGCGCTTTGCATACCTCTGTGGCTGTAAGGTTGATGTTCTCTAATACCGGCCCTTGAGCTTCTATCACTGCAATCTGAGGGGGTGGGGTATTTTCTATTGTAAATACTGACTGAAGCTCCTTGTTCAATTCTTTGCAGATCTCTTCATCTGTCTCAGTGATGCTTCCATCCGCTCTCTTTAGCCTTAAAACCTGTTCTTTTACCTTCAGTTTTCCTCTGATAAAGCTGTGGAAAATCTTGGGATTTTCTTTAGCCTTCCTGGTGATGTCCCTCTCATAGTCTCTCTCTGCCTCTCTCCTTTTACTTAGGTAGTCATTTCTTGCTCTTTTGTAGGTTTGCCAGGCATTTATGTTTTTTCTCCTCCTATGCCTTTGCCAGCATTTGTCTCTCCACTCCTTAGCTCTTTTACACCCATTATCGAACCATTTCTCTCTGGCATGAATTACACCTACTTTGGTGACAGGTATGCAGCAATCTACTATCTTCCCATATTTCTCACAAAAGATGTCATACATTTCTTGTACAGATTTGTTGTAAAATAAGGTTCTCCAGTCAATAACTGTGTGCGTGTGTGTGTATATATATATGCTATATATATATATATATATATATATATATATATATATATATATATATATATATATATATATATATATATATATATATATATATATATATATATATATATATATATATATATATATATTATATATATATATATATATATATATATATATATATATATATATATATATATATATATATATATATATATATATATATATATATTATATATATATATATATATATATATATATATATATATATATATATTTGTGCGTGTGTGTGATTGTTTATTTTCAACACATTTCCTTATGACTTTGACCATAATTATAGTTTTTTTTTTTATTTCATGTGTGTGCGTGTATATGAGAGAGAGAGAGAGAGAGAGAGAGAGAGAGAGAGAGAGAGAGAGAGAGAGAGAGAGAGAGAGAGAGAGAGAGAGAGAGAGAGAAAAAAATTGCCTAATTGTGTTTACGGGAAGTCCTATATTCGTAACTTCTCTCTCTCTCTCTCTCTCTCTCTCCTCTCTCTCTCTCTCTCTCTCTCTATATTATATATATATATATATATATATATATATATATATATATATATGAATAATTTTTTCACCCCGACCGGGACTCGAACCTAGGACTTATAATTACTAAGTTAATGCGCTACCAACCTTATGTGGTGTGTAGTTGGTAGCGCCTTGACTTAGTAATTATAAGTCCTAGGTTCGAGTCCCGGTCGGGGTAAAAAAATTATTCATATATATATATATATATATATATATATATATATATATATATATATATATATATATATATATATATATATATATATATATATCGTTATCGGTGTGTGTATTTAAGATAATGGGGAGTTGTTGTGACAAAATGAGGTGCATTATTTTATTGTGACCCCATGTCCAGCATATCTGTGTCCACCGCCATTTGAATGGGGACTAATTGTGACATAAGATGATGTATAAATATATTTAGTGACATATCTCTTACTATCCCTTCGCATTTGACAAGTCACAACACTTTTCATCTCTGTTTCTCTTACTTTTTTTAAATGTTATTTTTAGCCCGCATCCGATGAGGGCTGTTTTCTTTGCCGGTCCCGGTGTCATGCTCATTAAGAAAACACACCAAACCTTTTTTAATCTAGAATATTACATGGGCACATGTGTCCACAGGCACTCCCAGATCTGCTTAAAAAACTATTATTACATTTTCGCTCCTAATACTTTCATGTGTACTATAAAATTTATTTAAATTTTAAAGTAAGGTGTGCACAGATAACAATACTGTAATAGTATCGTGAGCTTCATATTACCATATAAAGAAGAATCATAAAACGCAAAAAAAATAAAATAAAATAAAATATCTTCGGGAGCGTCACTGAAAGAACCCTAGAGAACCTGTAAGAGGGAGGTAAGGATCCCTCTTGTGGGCAGCGTTCATAAGAGATACGTTAGCACAACGTATTTCACTCTTCCGCTTTGACTGGCTTTGTCCCATTGCTGTCTTCTTGGATACGCGCTACCAAACATTAAAATTTTAGCGTAATTATATTTATCAGACCGATTCGGTTACTTGTTGAAGTCTCCTCGAATATGGGTAATTGAAATAAGGAAATATAGTTGTATTTTGCGATAAAACTAGAATAACGTTAAAATCGTGGTCATTTCAGAGCGAGTCACGCATCGCGACGCGTCGATCCTGACAAGGATGGAGACTTCTCGAGTCTTTCAGGAAATTTTCTTTTTGAATGTTGACGCCATTTTCTTTATAAACATGACGATAGTTTTCTATGCGTATGAAGAAAAAATATAATAAAAGCATAATTAATTGACGTTTGTTTTTTAATACTTCATCGAGCTGTAGTAATAGCACTTTCCTAGAGCTTAGTTGATCGAACACAGCTTTCCCCAAGTCACGTCTGGGAGTGCTGCAGGGCTGGAGGGTTTCGCCTCTCCCTTTTACACACAAACAGTTCCCTGTCGCAGTTTGAGAGGGGGAGTTTCGCGATTTTTAATTGTGTTTATCATTCTTCTCAGTTATATTACCGCGATCAGTTACCAGTGATACTGACGGAGACCAGAAGAGAATTACACGGTCGACAAAAACAGGAGCTCATTCTCGAAGCTGTGTGTGAAAATCTCACCTGTTTTTGAAACAAAGCAAAAATCACTGTGCGAGAGCGCGTTCGTGAGGAGAGAAGACATTTTGTGAAGAGTGAGAGGGCGCCTTTTCCTACTTCGTTCGGGGGAAGAGTACCAAGGGAGAATTTCAATATTCAGGTAAGAGAGCGTTCTTTCTAATCCCCTTTCTCACTACGGTACAGTACAAGAGCATCCGGTGTAGCGATGAGGTGAATAAACCCCATTCCCCCCACACACCATCCCCTCTTGTAGGTTGCTCACTGCTTACCCCTTTGTTAAAATGCTAAGGATAGAGGGCGCTTCGTTTTTTCGTGATGCAGTTTGATCCACACTCAAGAGAGAGAGCACTGCAAACACAAAGGACGAGTACATATGAGCTTCTATATGTCACCTAAACAACAGAGAATTGAACATTTATCTATAAAATGAAATGGGTTTACGCTATTACCGTTGGACTGAAAATGTAGTCACGATTGAGTTTTCATTCTCATGCCTTTCGCGAGTCTGAAAGCAACTAACTTGCTTTCGAGCCCGCCGCTTGGCATTAATGTTTTGGCAGGTGATTACCTAATTGTGTTTACGGGAAAGAGCCCAAAACTCGTATCTTCCCGTCTCCTCATCGGTTCCATTTTAGACTTAGTGATACTTATCATACCTGTCCTTAAAACTATGGATTGAGATAGCATTAACTACCTCCTCGCTTAGCCAATTCCAATTATCAACTACTCTTACACTGAAAAAGTATTTCCTTACATCCTGCAAAGAAGTTTTCTTACGAAGCTTCAAACTATGACCTCTAGTTCTAGAGCCAGCCATATCAAAATATCGATCCCTATCCACTCTATCATAACCATGAAGGAATTTAAAGACTGTCACCATATCCCCCCTCACTCTTCTAGCTTCCAGTGATGGTAAGTCTAATTCCCTCAGCCTCTCATCATAACTGGCAGTTTCCTTTATTAATTTCAACAACAACAGCAACAACAAAAATCTCCATTTCATTTTTAAATATTATAAGCACAAACGAGTTAAAATATATTATGCGTATGGTATGTTTTATCGGAGTATGTATGTATGTATCTATGTCTGTAGGTAGGTAGGTAGATATTTAGGTAAATGGGTACTCATAATGCGCCCTCCATGTAATCCAGAATACGCGACTTTGATTCATCAGTTCGAGACCC
>JAXCGZ010015733.1:30000-50511 GCA_037179515.1 Halocaridina rubra | reverse complement strand
CATGAATCTGCTTGTAGAAAATGTCCCATTACAGTTAGGGAAAATATAAGGGGAGATGAGTGTATGATTCAGCTCACACACGGGGAACACCTTTACAGACTAGAACGGAAATTACATAAGAATAACGGAGCCTCTTGAGCTATGGTGGTTACCCACAGCTATCCTATTCTACGTGTCCGAAGGTGTTCTATGCATACGCACACACACACACACACAATATATATATATATATATATATATATATATATATATATATATATATATATATATATATATATATATATATATATATATATATATATATATATATATATATATATATATATATATATATATATATATACACACACACACACACACAAACACAACTAAATAGACATTTAGGAGTAAACATACTGGCAGATTTGTCTCCAGAAATACATATAAATGGCATAGTAAGGGCAGCATATGCATTCTTATCAAATGTAAGGGTAGCCTTCAGGCACATGGACAAGGAAATGTTCAGAAATATTTATGTAACCTATGTGAGGCCAAACTCGAATATGCAGCCCCCTTTTGGAATCCGCACTTGAAAAAGCACATAGCTAAGCTTGAAAAAGTTCAAAGACATGCCACGAAACTGGTGCCAGAAATACGCAATCTCAGTTATGATGAGAGGCTGAGGGAATTAGACTTACCATCACTCGAAGCTAGAAGAGTGAGGGGGGATATGGTGACAGTCTTTAAATTCCTTCATGGTTATGATAGAGTGGATAGGGATCGATATTTTGATATGGCTGGCTCTAGAACTAGAGGTCATAGTTTGAAGCTTGGTAAGAAAAGTTCTTTGCAGGATGTAAGGAAATACTTTTTCAGTGTAAGAGTAGTTGATAATTGGAATTGGCTAAGCGATGAGGTAGTTAATGCTATCTCAATCCATAGTTTTAAGGACAGGTATGATAAGTATGACTAAGTCTAAAATGGAACCGATGAGGAGACGGGAAGATACGAGCTTTGGGCTCTTTCCCGTAAACACAATTAGGTAATCACAATTAGGTAATCACACAGACGTTCACTCACACACCCGTCCGTTGCTCGGTTCTCATGCAATAACGATAAATAACGAGAATAATAATGATAATAATAATAATAATAATAATAATAATAATAATAATAATAATAATAATAATAATCATAATAATAATAACAATAATAACGATAATAATAATAATAACATAGTAGTAATACAACTACTTCTACTACAATAATTACTGCGACTAATGATAACAATACCAATTATAATAATAATAATAAAAATATAATAATAATAATAATAATAATAAGAATACTAAGACTAATAATAATAATCATAAGAAATACATGTTCACATATTGTCACTTGGCGCCATTATTCTACTCACGTCACGAACACTTTCTGGGCATGTTTATAACACGTCTTGTATGACGCATGTTCAAAAATATGGATAACCTTATTGGTGAAGATAGGTTGCAGCATGTTGGAAAATGAGTCATGTATAATTTTATTTAGATATTTATTCATTTTCTTAATTTGTATTTCTTCATCTTTTGTTCTATTTGGTATTATTATATTTCTGTCGCGACGGAAACCACAAATGTAAAAAGAAATATAAAATATTGTTATATTTTTTCCAGATTTTTTTTTTTTTTTTTTTTTATGAAAACCTGAGTTAGATATGGTCAGTTCGTACTCATACAACTCTAAAAGGAAATCGGCTTTGAATATTCATAAGAGGCGAAGAGTTAGGGGGGATATGATTGAAGTGTATAAATGGTTTAAAGGGATTAACAAGGGAGATATTAATAAAGTTTTAAAAATTCATGATCAAACCAGAACTCGTAATAATGGATTTAAGCTTGATAACTTTAGGTTCAGAAGGGAAATTGGTAAAAATTGGTTTGGTAATAGAGTAGCTGATGCATGGAACAAGCTTCCTAGTAGGATAGTAAATGCCAATACCTTAGACACCTTCAAATGTAGATTAGATAGACATATGACAGAGGTAGGGTGGGTATGAATAGGTTAGTGCTTATTAGAAAAATCATAAACAGAAAAATAGAATAAATAAGTAGAGTAGAATAGAATAGGTTAGACATGCTGAAAATACAATTCAAAAATGGAGCTGCCTCGTGTGTGCCAGTAGGCATGTTGCAGTGTCCTCTATTCTTATGTTCTTATGTATGTTCTTATAATAATATTCCAAAACAAAACTAACTTGCTGACTAACTAAGACAAGTATTTATTCAAATAAAAAAAAATGAAGTCACTCATTTAACTACCACACCACTTAAATAGCTAATATGAATACAAAATTATAAATAAATAAAATAATAAATATAGTAATAAATAAAAGAAAACACATATATAAGCAAGAAAATAGCTAATTAAATGAATAACTAAATAATATATATATATATATATATATATATATATATATATATATATATATATATATATATATATATATATATATATATATATATATATATATAGCTATATATATATGCATATATATATATATATATATATATATATATATATATATATATATATATATATATATATATATATATATATATATATATATATATATATATATATATATATATATGAATAGAAAAATAAATAAGAATGCTATAATATGTACAGGAAACTTTCAGCGAAAGTCACATCCTGTCAAGTGTCGGTGTTCTGAACAAGATCTCAACATTTCTGGCACATGCTGGCGCCGCTGTCAATAACAAATCGCAGACTCCCATGTACAATTACGCAATCCTTAAAGCATCTTCTTCTTCTTCGTCTACATCTTTTCCCACTTGTATGTGAGGTCGATGTTTCTGGCCAGTTTTCTCCATTTGTTTCTGTCCCATACCTCATCACCCAACAAACCTTTAGACCTCAGGTCGTCATTGATGCAATCCATCCACCTACGCTTTGGTCTCCCTCTCCTACTCCTACCTTGTATATCCATTTCCATCACCCTCCTCCCAACATACTGTTCATCCCTCCTAACGACATGACCATACCATCTTAGTCTACTTTCTTATATCTTATCTGATATTTCTCTAACTTTTGAGGTACCTCTAATTACCTCGTTTCTGATCTTATCACTTCTTGTCACCCCACACATCCATCTCAACATTCTCATCTCTGCCACATCCAGTTTTTTCTCTTGTGTCTTGTTTATTGCCCATGTCTCTGCTCCATACATCATCGCAGGTCTCACAACTGTCTTATGCACTTTACCCTTCAACTTAATCCCTATTCTCCTGTCGCACTGCACCCCAGACACTTTCTTCCAGTTCTTCCATCCCGTTTGTATTCTGTGGGTTATTTCTGACTCTAGATCACCATCCTCTGCTACTGTTCATCCCAAATACTTGAACTTTTCAACTCTTTTCAACACCTTCCCTTGCAAATTGACCTCCCCATCCTCATCATCTCTCAACCTCAAGTACTCTGTCTTCTTCCTGCTGATTTTCAGTCTTCTATCCTCCATCACTCTTCTCCACTCCTCAAGCTTCTCCTCCACTACCTCTCGTCTGTTGCTACACAGTACAATGTCATCTGCAAAGAGCATACACCATGGAGACTAATCTCTTGTATCCTGGGTTACTACATCCAAGACCAGATCAAATAGATATGGATTTAAAGCAGACCCTTGATGCAGACCAACATTTACTGAGAGACTTTTCGTCAAGCTCACACTGCTCTTAACATTTGCCTCTGTCCTCTCATATATATCTTGGATGATTCTTGCATCTTTCTCGGGGATTCCCTTTTCTCTTATACACCTCCACACCTCTTGACGTGGTACTCGATCATATGCCTTTTCCAGGTCAATAAAGACCATATGCAGTCCTTTCTGTTTCTCCCTATGCTTTTCCATCATTTGTCTCGAGGCAAATATGGCATCCAAAGTCCCTCTTCCAGGCATGAAGCCAAACTGTTCATCCCCAATTGTCGTTACCTCTCTGAGTCTCCTCTCAATGATCTTCTCCCATATATTCATAGTATGACTTAACAACTTTATACCTCTATAGTTTCCACACTCCTGAGTGTCTTCCTTCACTTTATAGATTGGGATGATTAAGCTCCCTCTCCACTCCACTGGCATCTTTTCCTGACTTAAGATCTTTTGTATTAAGTCCCACAAGATATCTATGCTTTCCTCTCCAAGACTCTTCCATACCTCCACTGGCATCTTATCAGGTCCTGCTGCCTTTCTATTTTTCATTTTCCTTACTGCCCGCTCTACCTCTCTTCTAGCCACTGTTGTTGTAACTGCTTCATTTCGAAGTCCATCTTCAAATACTGCTCTTGGGGTCTCTTCATTTAGTAATCCTTCAAAATAAGTTTCCCATCTGCTTTTTATTTCATCCTCTTCTGCTAGAACTACTCCATAGTTATCCTTTATTTGTCTTACTTGGGTCAAGTCCTTGGTTGCAGCATCTCGGGCCTTGGAAATTCGTCATATTTTCTTCTCTCCTTCTGGTGTTTCCAGTTCTTCATAGACTTCATTCAATTTCTCTGCCTTTGCTTTTGCTACTGCTCTCCTTGTCTCCTTCTTTGCCTGCTTGTACTCTTCCTTATCCTGTCCCAGGCCTGATAAATCTGCCTTTTTATTAGCTTTTTTCTTGTTCTTCACCCATTCTTGCACTTCCTCATTCCACCACCATGACTCTTTATCATTTGGGGGTTTCCTTCCTGATGACTTTCCAAGTACCACCTCACCAACCCTCAAAATCACCTTACTATTCTCTGTCCACCATTCTTGTACATCTTCATGCAACCTTATCATTTCCAACACTCTCCCCTTAAACATAGCTCTTAGCTCTGCATCTTTCAATCTCCACCACTTTATCTTTGAATCCATCCTCGTCTTACTTTTCCTACATTTCCTGAGCCTGCAATCAGTTACTACTATCCTATGTTGCACTGCTACACTCTCCCCATTTATTACTTTACAGTTGCTAATCTCCTTCAGATGGTCTCTCCTACACAACAATAAATCTATCTGGCTCTCCCTTCCACCACTACTGTATGTAGTCAATCTGTTTTCCTTTTTCTCAAAGAATGTGTAGACCAATGCCAGATCACATGCCACTGCAAAATTAATCACTCTCTCTCCCCCCTCATTTCTCTCGCCCACCCCCCAGCCCCCATGAACTCTACCTATCCAAGCCCTCCCAAGTCCCAAGTGGCCATTTAGATCTCCCAAAATTACCCTCTCCCTTATAGGAATTGTTCTAAGCTCCTGGTCCATCTCCTCCCAAAATGCATCCTTCACCTCCGCTGTATAACCAGTTTGTGGGGCATAGGCACATATCACATTGACTACCGTTTCTCCCAGTCCCAGTTTTAAACTCATAATTCTGTTACTCTTGCTATTCACACCAAGTAAACTTTCCTTCAGGTCTTCGGATAATATTATTCCTACATCATTCCTCCCTTCCTCATTTGCTCCACTATAGAACAATTTGCAACCCTCACCCAGTTCCCTCGCTTTATTTCCTTTCCACCTTGTCTTCTGCACACACAGCACTCCAATTCTCCTCCTCTCCATCAGGACCACCAATTATCGCCCCTTCCCAGTCATCGTCCCCACATTAAGAGTGCCCACCTGCAGCACCACCTCTGACACTCCCTCGAGCTTTCCTCTTTAATCCAGCCTACCCATAACTGGGTAGCCCTTGCTGTCTTTCCGGAGGGGTCAGTCGAAGCCCCAACGCGTCGCCTAAGGGGAACGCCTTAGTATGGTGATTATTCTCGTTATCTGTACTGGCCATATTTTGGTTTTGGCAAAATTTTTATGGCCGGATGCCTTTCCTGCCGCCAACCCTCCCTATCTACCCGGGCTTGGGACCGGCACCAAGTTGAGGCTGGCTTGCCCCCTCAGTGGCTGGGTTGCAATCCTTAAAGCATATTATATACTATTTTGTTCCAGCAAGGAACTCCGAGTGCTCGCCCTGCAATATAGCCAAAAAAGTCAGTTATGAACCTCACGTGTTAAAAAAACTGAAACAATCACACAGCTAATACAAACACACACATATGCAAAGTGGAAAAAGGTTAGCAGTGGGTTTCTACAGGGAATACTGTTTTTTTGAATCATTGCAGATAACGAAAATCTTGTGAAGGAAGCGAAAGGCTGGAATAATGGTAGACAAATTCAGGAATGTACTTGGCTAATGAAACTCATTACTTCGAAACGTAAGGTACATGAGAGCAAGAGGGATAAAGTTTGGGCACTCAACAGCAGATGTGGATCTTCAAGAGACATGGCGCAAAAGTGAACTAGGAGAAAACGCCTTGGCAGATTTGTCTCCGGAGATGCATATAAATGGCATTGCAAAGGCCGCAAATACTTTTTTTAGCAAATGTAGGGATGGCCTTCAAGCACATGGACAAGTAAAGCTTGAATATGAGGCACCCCTGTTTGGAATCCGCAGTTGGAAAAGTATATAAATAAATGGGAAAAAGTTCAAGGACATGCTACAAAGCTGGTGATAGTGATACGTACTCACAGTTATGAGGAAAGGCTGAGGGATTTAGAAATACCATTACATGAAGTTAGATGGAAAAGGTGAATACAATGACGGTTTTTTTTAATTCCTTCATGGTTTTGAAAGAGTGAACAAGAAGGGCTATTTTTTGCATGAGGGTAGTATCAGAGAGGACTACAGAAATTACAAGTCTCAAAAAACTATGCCTCAAATATCCCTCTTGAAGAGTGTATTAGAGAAAGTGTCACCCATCAAGGCAGCAAACATCTTTTCCAGAAACTATTTTTGGCATTAGTTTGTTAAAGACTTAGTGATGTAACCTTTCTAAGGCTACAACCTCCACCATTAGACAGTTATATAAACATTAATGATATGAATCCTTTTGGAAAAGGCAGAGTTTCTGAACCTTCGTCATTTTCCAGATGATGGAGGCCTGTAGCCTTAGAAAACTTACATCACCAAGTCTTCCAGAATTTATTGCTAAAAAAACATTTATGCTTGGAGGCACTCTCTCTAATTCACTCTTCAATAGAGCTATTAGAAGCGTAGTGCTTTGAGACTTGTGTAAATTATGCAGTTCTCTCTGATACTACGTTCATATGTTAGGCATCCAGTCATACTACTTTTTATAACACACACACACACACACACTGAGTGTCTTACTCTAACCCTCTGTTCCCTTCCTTCTAAGTAAGTTATTATCCATTCCAAGACATTTCCACCTATTCTAGCCATTGCTTGCAGCTTCTTAATAAGTCTCCCGTGTGTGTGTGATTACCTAATTGTGATTACCTAATTGTGTTTACGGGAAAGAGCCCAAAGCTCGTATCTTCCCGTCTCCTGATCGGTTCCATTTTTAGACTTAGTGATACTTATCATACCTGTCCTTAAAACTATGGATTGAGATAGCATTAACTACCTCCTCGCTTAGCGAATTCCAATTATCAACTACTCTTACACTGAAAAAGTATTTCCTTACATCCTGCAAACAAGTTTTCTTCCGAAGCTTCAAACTATGACCTCTAGTTCTAGAGCCAGCCATATCGAAATATCAATCCCTATCCACTCTATCATAACCATGAAGGAATTTAAAGACTGTCACCATATCCCCCCTTACTCTTCTAGCTTCGAGTGATGGCAAGTCTAATTCCCCCAGCCTCTCATCATAACCGAGATTGCGTATTTCTGGCACCAGTTTCGTGGCATGTCTTTGAACTTTTTCAAGCTTAGCTATGTGCTTTTTCAAGTGCGGATTCCAAAAGGGGGCTGCATATTCGAGTTTTGGCCTCACATAGGTTACATAAATATTTCTGAACATTTCCTTGTCCATGTGCCTGAAGGCTACCCTTACATTTGATAAGAATGCATATGCTGCCCTTACTACGCCATTTATATGTATTTCTGGAGACAAATCTGCCAGTATGTTTACTCCTAGATCTCTCTCATTTTCTGTCTCTTGAAGTTGTACTCCAGCCACCGAGTAGTCAAGCTTGGGCCTTCTTGCACTTGTACCCATTCTCATTACCTTACATTTTGAGGTATTGAATTTCATTAGCCACTTTTCTGACCACTCATGCAGATTATTTAGATCCTCCTGAAGTTCTCTACCATTGTTCTCGTTTTTTACTTTCTTCACAATCTTTGCATCATCTGCAAACATATTCATGAATGAATTTACAGACTCTGGTAGGTCATTTACATATACAAGGAACAAAAGTGGCCCTAAAACTGAACCCTGTGGAACTCCACTACTAACTCTTCTCCATTCAGACACTGAGTGTCTTACTCTAACCCTCTGTTCCCTTCCTTCTAAGTAAGTTTTTATCCATTCCAAGACATTTCCACCTATTGTAGCCATTGATTGCAGCTTCCTAATAAGTCTCCCATGTGGAACAGTGTCAAACGCTTTCTGGAAGTCTAGGAATATGCAATCTGCCCAGCCCTCTCTTTCCTGTAAGATTTGGCTTACCTCATCATAAAATTCTAATAAGTTTGTTACTGTTGATCTTCCTTCTCTGAAGCCATGTTGCCTCACTGACAAAAAGTGTGTGAGTGTGTGTGATTACAATTAGGTAATCACACACACTCACACACACACACACACACGGGAGACTTATTAAGAAGCTGCAAGCAATGGCTAGAATAGGTGGAAATGTCTTGGAATGGATAATAACTTACTTAGAAGGAAGGGAACAGAGGGTTAGAGTAAGACACTCAGTGTCTGAATGGAGAAGAGTTAGTAGTGGAGTTCCACAGGGTTCAGTTTTAGGGCCACTTTTGTTTCTTGTATATGTAAATGACCTACCAGAGTCTGTTAAGTCATTCATGAATATGTTTGCAGATGATGCAAAGATTGTGAAGAAAGTAAAAAACGAGAACAATGGTAGAGAACGTCAGGAAGATCTAAATAGTGTGCATGAGTGGTCAGAAAAGTGGCTAATGAAATTCAATACTTCAAAATGTAAGGTAATGCGAATGGGTACAAGTGCAAGAAGGCCCAAGCTTGACTACTCGGTGCCTGGAGTACAACTTCAAGAGACAGAAAATGAGAAAGATCTAGGAGTAAACATACTGGCAGATTTGTCTCCAGAAATACATATAAATGGCATAGTAAGGGCAGTATATGCCTTCTTATCAAATGTAAGGGTAGCCCTCAGGCACATGGACAAGGAAATGTTCAGAAATATTTATGCAACCTATGTGAGGCCAAAACTTGAATACGCAGCCCCCTTTTGGAATCCGCAGCCCCCTTTTGGAATCCGCACTTGAAAAAACACATAGCTAAGCTTGAAGAACTTCAAAGACATGCCACGAAACTGGTGCCACAAATACGCAATCTCAGTTATGATGAGAGACTGAGGGAATTAGACTGACCATCACTCGAAGCTAGAAGATTGAGGGGGGATATGGTGACAGTCTTTAAATTCCTTCAGGGTTATGATAGAGTGGAAAGGGATCGATATTTTGATATGGCAGGCTCTAGAACTAGAGGTCATAGTTTGAAGCTTGGTAAGAAAACTTGTTTGCAGGATGTAAGGAAATACTTTTTCAGTGTAAGAGTAGTTGATAATTGGAATTGGCTATGTGAGGAGGTAGTTAATGCTATCTCAATCCATAGTTTTAAGGACAGGTATGATAAGTATCACTAAGTCTAAAATGGAACCGATGAGGAGACGGGAAGATACGAGCTTTGGGCTCTTTCCCGTAAACACAATTAGGTAATCACACACACACACACACACACACACACACACACACACATACACACACACACACACACACACCTAGGATTCACAACAGTATGGCAGATATAGTAGCAATTACAGAGACTAAGTTGAGTGAGGACATAAACAGTGTCACAGTTTTTCCTAAGGGTTTCAGAATACTAAGGGTTGAAAGATCTGAGAGGACTGGTGGAGGGATAGCACTGCTCATAAGTGAAAGGATTCAAGTCGAAGAAATAAACTTGGCTATAGAAAGTGAGTTCAAGGAATTTCTTGTTGCTCGCATAAATACTGGGTCAGAAAGCATTATAACTGTTGTATACAACCCACCAAGGAACCAAAATAGGCTTGAAGTTTATGAGGAAAGTCAAATAGGTACTATTGAAGTCATAAACTCAGTTGTTAACATGGCACGGGAAAAAAAATGTAGGATTTTGATTATGGGAGACTTTAATCATAAAGAGATAGATTGGATAAATCTTGACCCACACAGTGGTGAGGACTCATCCGGGGCAAGATTCCTAGATTGCGTACAAGGGAATTTCCTACACCAACATGTAATGGAACCAACAAGGGCCAGGGGTGGGGATGAGCCATCACTACTTGATCTAGTGTTCACAGATAATGTGTTGGATATTGAAAAAATTGAGTATGAACCACCAATTGGAAAGAGTGACCACTGTGTGTTGTTGATGGAGTATATCATTGAAGATATTCTTCCTGAGAGTAGAGGCACTGAGGACATGAGGAGGAACTATCGGAAAGGAGATTACATCAAAATGAATGAGCTTTTTGCAGTTATTGACTGGAGAACCTTATTTTACAACAAATCTGTACAAGAAATGTATGACATCTTTTGCGAGAAATATGGGAAGATAGTAGATTGCTGCATACCCGTCACCAAAGTAGGTGTAATTCATGCCAGAGAGAAATGGTTCGATAATGGGTGTAAAAGAGCTAAGGAGTGGAGAGACAAATGCTGGAAAAGGTTTAGGAGGAGAAAAAACATAAATGCCTGGCAAACCTACAAAAGAGCAAGAAATGACTACCTAAGTAAAAGGAGAGAGGCAGAGAGAGACTATTAGAGGGACATCACCAGGAAGGCTAAAGAAAATCCCAAGCTTTTCCACAGCTTTATCAGAGGAAAACTGAAGGTAAAAGAACAGGTTTTAAGGCTTACGATAACGGATGGAAGCATCACTGAGACGGATGAAGAGATCTGCAAAGAATTGAACAAGGAGTTTCAGTCAGTATTTACAGTAGAAAATACCCCACCCCCTCAGATTGCAGTGATAGAAGCTCAAGGGCCGGTATTAGAGAACATCAACATTACAGCCACAGAGGTATGCAAAGCGCTGATGGATTTAGATGTTCATAAAGCTACAGGTCCCGATGACATATCCCCTCATGTGCTTAAAAAATGCGCAAACACAATATCATTGTCACTAAGTATCATATTTAAGGAGTCACTGGAGTCGGGGGAGATTCCAAGATGCTGGAAACAAGCAAATGTGATACCTATCTTCAAAAAGGGAAGGAGGGATACGGCTCTGAACTATAGACCTGTTTCCTTGACCAGCATAGTTTGCAAAGTTATGGAGAAACTACTAAGGAAACATATCTCTCTTCACTTGGAATCCTTCAACTTTTTGTCAGTGAGGCAACATGGCTTCAGAGAAGGTAGATCAACAGTAACAAACTTATTAGAATTTTATGATGAGGTAAGCCAAATCTTACAGGAAAGAGAGGGCTGGGCAGATTGCATATTCCTAGACTTCCAGAAAGCGTTTGACACTGTTCCACATGGGAGACCTATTAGGAAGCTGCAATCAATGGCTAGAATAGGTGGAAATGTTTTGGAATGGATAAAAACTTACTTAGAAGGAAGGGAACAGAGGGTTAGAGTAAGACACTCAGTGTCCGAATGGAGAAGAGTTAGTAGTGGAGTTCCACAGGGTTCAGTTTTAGGGCCACTTTTGTTCCTTGTATATGTAAATGACCTACCAGAGTCTGTAAATTCATTCATGAATATGTTTGCAGATGATGCAAAGATTGTGAAGAAAGTAAAAAAACGAGAACAATGGTAGAGAACTTCAGGAGGATCTAAATAATCTGCATGAGTGGTCAGAAAAGTGGCTAATGAAATTCAATACTTCAAAATGTAAGGTAATGAGAATGGGTACAAGTGCAAGAAGGCCCAAGCTTGACTACTCGGTGGCTGGAGTACAACTTCAAGAGACAGAAAATGAGAGAGATCTAGGAGTAAACATACTGGCAGATTTGTCTCCAGAAATACATATAAATGGCATAGTAAGGGCAGCATATGCATTCTTATCAAATGTAAGGGTAGCCTTCAGGCACATGGACAAGGAAATGTTCAGAAATATTTATGTAACCTATGTGAGGCCAAAACTCGAATATGCAGCCCCCTTTTGGAATCCGCACTTGAAAAAGGACGTAGCTAAGCTTGAAAAAGTTCAAAGACATGCCACGAAACTGGTGCCAGAAATACGCAATCTCAGTTATGATGAGAGGCTGAGGGAATTAGACTTACCATCACTCGAAGCTAGAAGAGTGAGGGGGGATATGGTGACAGTCTTTAAATTCCTTCATGGTTATGATAGAGTGGATAGGGATCGATATTTTGATATGGCTGGCTCTAGAACTAGAGGTCATAGTTTGAAGCTTCGTAAGAAAACTTGTTTGCAGGATGTAAGGAAATACTTTTTCAGCGTAAGAGTAGTTGATAATTGGAATTGGCTAAGCGAGGAGGTAGTTAATGCTATCTCAATCCATAGTTTTAAGGACAGGTATGATAAGTATCACTAAGTCTAAAATGGAACCGATGAGGAGACGGGAAGATACGAGCTTTGGGCTCTTTCCCGTAAACACAATTAGGTAATCACAATTAGGTAATCACATATATATATATATATATATATATATATATATATATATATATATATATATATATATATATATATATATATATATATATATATATATATATATATATATATGGAATCAATGGTAAATTGTTGCATGCAGTGAAGAGTTTGTATGAGGGTAGTAGAGCTTGTGTTAGGGTAGGGAATGAAGTGAGTGAGTAGTTTCCAGTGAGTGTGGGACTGAGACAGGGATGTGTGATGTCACCATGGCTGTTCAATTTGTATATTGATGGAGTTGTAAGAGAGGTGAATGAGCTAGTGCGTGGTCGAGGTTTGAGAATGGTAGATGGGGATGATAACGAGTGGGAGCTGAATCAGTTGCTGTTTGCAGATGATACTGTGGTGGTGGCAGATTCAGAGGAAAAGCTGTGTCAGTTAGTGTCAGAATTTGGAATGGTGTGTGAGAGAAGGAAGCTGCGAGTGAATGTGGGAAAGAGTAAGATTATGAGGTGTACAAGAAATGAGGATGGCGCTGGATTGAATGTTATGTTGAATGGAGAGACACTTGAGGAGGTTAATCAGTTTAAGTATTTAGGCTCGGTTATAGCTGCAAATGGTGGAGTGGAAGCAGATGTGTGTCACAGAGTGAATGAAGGATGTAAAGTGTTGGGTGCATTGAAAGGAGTGATGAAGAATAGAGGGTTGGAAATGAATGTTAAGAAAGTTTTGTATGAGAAAGTGGTTGTGCCAACTGTGATGTATGGATCAGAGTTATGGGGTATGAAAGTAAGTGAGAGATGGAAACTAAATGTGTTTGAGATGAAATGCCTGAGGAATATGATTGGTGTATCGCGATTGGATAGGGTTAGGAATGAAGTGGTGAGAGCAAGAACGGGTGTGAGGAGAGAAATTGCAGCCAGAGTAGATATGAATGTTCTGAAATGGTTTGGCCATGTGGAAAGGATGGATGATGAAAGGCTGCTGAAAAAGGTGATGAATGCGAGAGTTGATGGGAGAAATGCTAGAGGGAGGCCTAGGTTGGATGGATGGATGGAGTAAGGAGAGCCCTGAATGATAGGAGGATGGATGTGAGGGAAGCAAGCGAGCGTGCTAGGAATAGGAATGAGTGGCGAGCGATTGTGACGCGGTCTGATGGGCATCTGCTGTTACCACGGGGCTGCATCTTACAGAGATAGCCCTGTGGTAGGGGCAGTAGGAGGAGCTGGCAGTTGTGAAGCGACACAGGTTGTGGAAGAGCCGGGAGGATGGGCTGTGGCACTCCAGCAGTGCCATCTGAACGGTCGCTAGCTCCCTCGTCATTGCCCATAGAGCAAAGTAATCCCCCTAATTGTTATCCTTTCTTGATGTCGGCTACCCCCCAATTAAAGGGGGAAACAGCCAAGGTATATGTATGTATGTATATATATATATATATATATATATATATATATATATATATATATATATATATATATATATATATATATATATATATATATATATATATATATATATATATATATATTTGTGTGTGTGTATATATTCGTGTGTGTGTATATATTCGTGTATGTGTGTATTAGTGAGTGAGTGTGTGTGTGTGTGTATCAACCATAATGATGTTCTCGTTTGATTATGGAATAGTGTAGGTGTATTAAACAATATATATAACAAAACACAATATTATATTTGTTCCGGTTTTACGTCACGGACTCCCTTTTCTACCAAGGGCTAGGACGATTGCCTTCTTGCGAAGGACTTGTTTTGGCAGATGTAATCGTTACCCTGAGTGCATGCCCTTACTAACCTCAGACCGTGACAGGGCGCGAACCCTCGACCTGACGCCTCAGAGTCGCGGACGCTACCGTTTGAGCCACGGTGACTACAATAATAATAATAATAATAATAATAATAATAATAATAATAATAATAATAATAATAATAATAATAATTTACAATAATAATAATAACAATAATAACAACAATAACAATAATAATAATAATAATAATAATAATAATAATAATAATAATAATAATAATAATAAGAAGAAGAAGAAAATTCTTATTATTATTATCATTATTATCACTATTATCATCATTATTAGTATTAATGTGACTAAGATTAATGCGAAGGTTTTGGAAAAAGGAGCAGATAGTGGCTTCTCAATTTAATTATTCTTGTACACTCACCAGACTCACAGAGTAAACTAAGATGTGTGAGGTCACTGGTAAAACAGCATACTCAAAAGGTATGGCTCCTACAAAGGCATAAATGCCAGTCCTCCTATAAAATTTAAAACATAATTCAGTGATTCGCAAAACCGTAAAAAAAAAAAAAAAAAAAAAAAAATCTCCAATACAAAATGTCATTTTTTACCGAAAAAAAAGTCATATGAGTATGTCAATGCGATTAATTTCAATGCTATAATTGCCTCTGTTCCCCTGTAACGGGGATGGTTGAGTCAAAGCACATGCATTCACCAGTAACTAATGTACCGAGATCACTCTTCTTAGTTCCTTGGGGAGGAAACATTTCCTCACCACCATCACCTTGTTTGGGTCAACCACAGGGTATGTTGACAAGGATCTGCTATGAGGCCCGACAGCCGCAACAACAAATAATTTATAAAAGAAAAATAGCGTTTGATTTTGTAAAATTAATGACTGAAGCACTCCAACACAGACATCAAATAATTACATGTAATGTAAATCGTACCTAAGGGACTAAAACACACACACACACACACACACACACACACACACACACACACACACACACAGAGACTCTCTCACTCACTCACACAAACACACACACACACGTACGTTCACAATAAAAACAAAAAAATACACAAATAAATAAATTAATAAATAACAATCCTATACTCCCACGTATGCTTTGGAAAGCATTAACAAAGTCTACGTCCATTTTAAAAGTACAATCAACATATGTTTTCCACCTAACATGAGGTAAGTCACAATCTAATTGTTGATATTTATTTTAACAGGACAGCCGCAATCGATAATAATAATAATAATAATAATAATAATAATAATAATAATAATACTAATAATAATAATAATAAAAATTATTATTATTATTATTATTATTATTATTATTATTATTATTATTATTATTATTATTATTATTATTATTATTATTATTATTATTATTATTATTATTATTATTAGTAGTAGTACTACTGACGTAATATCATTATTATTATTATGAAACCAAAGGAACAGTCATCATAAATATAGGAATTTCTCAAAAATAGGAAAAGATACCCTGCATACATTCCCTGAGCACCTAATTAATTTCTTTTCCTTGAGAGAGAGAGAGAGAGAGAGAGAGAGAGAGAGAGAGAGAGAGAGAGAGAGAGAGAGAGAGAGAGAGAGAGAGAGAGAGAGAGAGAGAGAGAGAGAGAGAGAGAGAGAGAGAGAGAGAGAGAGAGAGAGAGCAGTTTCACATTTGTAAGAAAACCTTCCCAATTATGTAATGTATGACGTCATAGTCCAACGTCATGAAATAACTCTCAACGTTCTGGGAATATGGAAATAATTTCTGACTCTTGTCATCTCTTACGTTGGATTCGCTTTAAGGAAAACAAATCTTCTCCTTTTTAACGGAAGGGTGATAAATCACATGTTTGATCTCATGATACTGGTGGTTCTGAGTGTCTAATAGCCATAAGTGTGACAGAGGTCTACTCATGGCTTTTCCCTGTCGTCATCTGACAGCCTCGATTCGTTTTAAGGAAGCAATTATTTTCCTGTTTAAATTACTTATGAAAATAAACGCACGTCTGATCTCATAATGTTGGAGGTTCTTTTTCTGACACATGGCTTTGTCTGAAGTTCTCATCTCTATTTCAGTTCTTTTGGACTTGAGTAGGACTGTCAAGGACAGTTCGATATTAAGAATACCTTGGGTGACGTTTCTTATTAATGCCTACATCTACACCGTATATTCCTCAATATTCGTTACAACTCTCCTATTAAACCTTCACATCTGACAAGTCACAACACTCCCCATCTCTTTTTCTCTTTACTCTTTGTTTTCTTCGTACCCAGACCAGATGAGGGCAGAATTTTTATTTTATTTTTTTTTTATTTTTTGCCTCATCCTGGTGTCACAATTATAAAAATAAGTTATGCGAGAAAGAAATAATACTATACCATCAGTTGGCTTGACTTTTTCACTGTTAACTTAGTATATATAATCATTAACAAACATGAATATTATAAATAAAGCCTTCTGATTTCACTAAACTAAGTCATAAAGAAATAGAGCCACAGTTTGTAAGGCAATTACGGAGTTCGAAAACCGAGGGCAAACTCTAAAACTGAGTATATTCCACTTTTTTGTCTCTGTCTCTGCCCACTTAAACTGAGTACAGTATATTCAACTTTTTGTCTCTGTCTATGCCCACTTAAACTGAGTACAGTATATTCAACTTTTTGTCTCTGTCTATGCCAACTTAAACTGAGTATATTCAACTTTTAGTCTCTGTCTCTGCCCACTTAAATGATCCTTTCAAATTCTGGCCTAGAAGGAAACAAATAAATAAAATTCAGGGGCTTCAGAGGAGTTAGATTTAAAATGTAAATTTATCTAATATTAGGCATCTAAAATAGACTTTTTTTGAGAATGATCTCATATCATGTGGATGAGCATTTAAAAAGTTGTCTGCAGAAGGCCAGTAACGAAAGAGAGAGAGAGGAGAGAGAGAGAGAGAGAGAGAGAGAGAGAGAGAGAGAGAGAGAGAGAGAGAGAGAGAGAGAGAGAGAGAGAGAGAGAGAGAGAGGAGAGAGAGAGAGAGAGAGAGAGAGAGAGAGAGAGATTATTTTATTTTATTAATTTATTGCGCCAAGGCGTCAGACATTACATGAGTTCATACAAATAATGCTTCAAATGGATATAAAACCAAGAATTGAACATGGTTTACAGGGAGGTGAACATATTGATAAAACATTGCTGCATACTAACACACAACTCACAGAATGGCAGCACAGAGTACATTATATGCAAAAGTAAAGCTCAGAGAAACGCAGAATGCACAAACAGAATTATACAGCAACATACAGAAAATATATGTATAATTCAATATAATTAATGGCCACCAAAGTGAGGAAAACGAGCAAGAATAACATCAAGGTTGTCATCATTAAGTAAAAATGAGCAGATCTGTATTAAGTTCTGACCTCGTGGTAAAACATCTCTCACTGTGGGGCACTGAAGACAATAGTGGTCAAGAGTGTTAGCATTAGTTCGGTCGCATAATGTACAGGAGGTGTACTGTGGCATATCTAGAGTCTGGGAGACCTGCCATAAAGGCCGATACCCCATTCTGAGCCGAGCACTAACTACATTGTTTTTCCGCACCATTAACCCGCGTCTGCGATACTTGTAGCGACTGTGAAGGAAGTGATCATGGTGCTGTATGGACACACTGTTGGCCCTCTCCGTGTCCCTGCGCTGGACCGTCATGGCAAACCCAGCTGAGTAGATGATGTTACGTAGGCATCGGAGGGAGGGCTCAGCGTCCACAGCATGCCCATCCAGCATACAGGCCGCCTTGGCAAGACGATCCGCTGTGTCGTTGCCAGTCAGCCCAATGTGGGATGGAGTCCACACAAATGACACAACAAGAGAAGCATCCCGAGCGGCTGCGAGGCGACATAGTATATCTCCCACAGCACGGCCACAGATAGGTCTTGGTGAGGATAGGGAGAGAGAGAGAGAGAGAGAGAGAGAGAGAGAGAGAGAGAGAGAGAGAGAGAGAGAGAGAGAGAGAGAGAGAGAGAGGAGAGAGGTGAGCTGAACGACAGAATTTTACACTGAGTATGAAATACAAACTTTATTCCGACACACAGGCATACAGCAGATGAAAAAAAAAATACACAAGCTCAAGCAAAAGAATAGGATGAACATCTTTATCCTAGTACCTCTGTCCCTAAAGAAATGTGTACAGCTGTTTTAACCTGAGGAATTCCATAGAAAATAGTCATATTTAGGGTTTCACATTCTGTAGACAATGTGTAGATTCAAGTCTGTCTACTAACTATGCACACAGCATAACAACAACAGTAATAATGATAATAATGCTAATACTAATAGCACTACTACTGCTACTACTATTACTAATAATAACAATAATTATTATTATTATTACTATTATTATTATTATTATTTTATTATTATTATTATTATTATTATTATTATTATTATTATTATTATTATTATTATTATTATTATTATTTTACGTCACGAACTCCCTCTTCTACTAAGGGCTAGGAAGGTTGCTTTCTTTCGAAGGACTTGTTTTGGCAGATGTAATCGTTACCCTGAGTATATACCCTTACTAACCTCAGTCCGTGACGGGGCGCGAAGCCTCGACCTGCCGCCTCAGAGTCGCGGACGCTACCATTTTGCCACGGAGACTATTATTATTATTATTATTATTATTATTATTATTATTATTATTATTATTATTATTATTATTATTATTATTATATTATTATTATTATTATTATCAAAAGGAATAAAAAATGCAACTCAAACTATGAATAACAATTTGGTCTGTCCAGGACAGTTCAATGTTAAGTCTACCTTCAGTTACGATTCTTTTTCTATGCCTACAGCTACACTGAATATTCTTGGATATTCATCACACATCTTTTATCCCTTCTCATCTGACAAGTCATTACACTCTGCATCTCTGTTTCTCTTTATGTATTCTTCGTGCCCAGGCCCGATGAGGGCTGTTTTATTTTATAATTTTTTTTTGACCCGTCCTGGTATCACATAAAAAAAAAAAATATATATATATATATTAGGAGGTAAAATACCACTGGATTTCCCTCTGAGCAGGCTGTTCGACAAGTCTTGAAGGCCAATCGCACCGTGTATGGGGGTACACTAAGATTCTGCAACTGTTCTGTAGGTAAAACATGCAGCTCATTCCCACCCAGGAGGTCCCGAATTCAACTACCACTGAAACTGAGAGGAACTGGGCTAGTGGTTACTGCTAACTATGCAGACATAGAGAGTACATACTATCAGATGTGTAGTCAACCTCATGAGCTGAGGCTCTCATAGATATAGACTACCTCTCTCGTTCGTAAAGGAATAGAGAAAAGAAAAGGAAAATATGCAAATTGGCGATTATCGGTCTTCTAAATTGATCTAAATTTCTAAATCTACATCCAAATAATTTGGGGTTCTGTTTCGTTTTCGTCAATACCTTAACTTTTTACATTTACTTAAAATCTCTAAAGTTCTTATCCGTCCCTGCTTAGAATACTGCTCACACAACTGGGGTGCTTCTTCTTATACTTATCTCCTTAAAAACTAATTTAGAAGAAAGGTAATAAAAGGTCAGAATAAAACAGCCAGTTGTCTGACTGGAGAAAGGTTAGCAGCACGGCTATATATATATATATATATATATATATATATATATATATATATATATATATATATATATATATATATATATATATATATGTGTGTGTGTGTGTGTGTGTGTGTGTGTGTGTGTGTGTGTGTGTGTGTGTGTGTGTGTGTGTGTGTGTGTGTGTGATTACCTAATTGATTACCTAATTGTGTTTACGGGAAAGAGCCCAAAGCTCGTATCTTCCCGTCTCCTCATCGGTTCCATTTTAGACTTAGTGATACTTATCATATCTGTCCTTAAAACTATGGATTGAGATAGCATTAACTACCTCCTCGCTTAGCCAATTCCAATTATCAACTACTCTCACACTGAAAAAGTATTTCCTTACATCCTGCAAAGAAGTTTTCTTACGAAGCTTCAAACAATGACCTCTAGTTCTAGAGCCAGCCATATCAAAATATCGATCCCTATCCACTCTATC
>JAXCGZ010015733.1:22500-27500 GCA_037179515.1 Halocaridina rubra | reverse complement strand
TCCTAGGTTCGAGTCCCGGTCGGGGTAAAAAAAAAAATGATTCATGTTTTCACATATGTAATGTGCTTAATTGATTATTTCATGGCCCGAATGAGATTGGGAATTGAATTAAATGCTAAAATGAAGCCACGAGTGAGGTTGGGGAATCTGTAATATGAACATAGTGGCATTCAGTTAGAATGCGTTCATTCCTAAGTATAGCAGATATAAGCTATAAGGTTGGATTCCTTTTAACCTTCTGTGGTGTAGTGGTAGCGCCTTGACTTAGTAATCATAAGTCCTAGGTTCTGAGTCCCGGTCGGGGTAAAAAAAATGATTCATGTTTTCACATATGTAATGTGCTTAATTGATTATTTCATGGCCCGAATGAGATTGGGAATTGAATTAAATGCTAAAATGAAGCCACGAGTGAGGTTGGGGAATCTGTAATATGAACATAGTGGCATTCAGTTAGAATGCGTTCATTCCTAAGTATAGCAGATATAAGCTATAAGGTTGGATTCCTTTTAACCTTCTGTGGTGTAGTGGTAGCGCCTTGACTTAGTAATCATAAGTCCTAGGTTCGAGTCCCGGTCGGGGTAAAAAAAATGATTCATGTTTTCACATATGTAATGTGCTTAATTGATTATATATATATATATATATATATATATATATATATATATATATATATATATATATATATATATATATATATATATATATATATATATATATATATATATATATATATATATATATATATAATCACTCCCTCCAAGCTGTGAGGAATGTAAAAATCGTTTATTCAAACATATCCTTTTGCTTACAAGTTTAGGGAAACCTAAAGCCACTTTCACACCAAAGTGGCAAGTCGCACGTGGCACATGGGACCTTGTCACGCCGCTTTTGTGTGAAAGGTTTCTTATTATTTCCGTGGCATGCCACGTGCGACGTTCTCATCTGGAGTATGATATGTTGTTATTTTAATCATGGAATTTATGGAATGGTCGATTTTCATAATACTTTCCGTGGTATATTAGATCGTATTGACATGTACAACCCCCTCCCCATAGCTCATGGATATGACCATGAATTCGATAAATTCTATTCAAGTATGGGAGAAAACTTTACAATTATATATTTACAAAATGGAAGGTTTTGCCCCCAGAATTCCCTATGGTAACCTAACTAAACTTAACCTAACTTAATATTAGAAGGTGAATATTGGTCTCGACTTTTCTCATACCAAGTTTTTCTCTTTCAATCACGTCTCGTACTCGAAAGAGCTTCTCATGCTCATAATTCCCCGTCCTCTGGTAGGTACATTTATTGCATTCCATGACATTTATGATATATGTGTGGGTGCATGTGCGTGTGTATGTGTGTGTACGGGAATAACTCTAGCATCCTCTCCTATACATCCTATTTCTTGCTTAAAAATCCTGTCTCCATTAATTTTTTAGTAATTTTGATGTATGTTATTTCCTGTGTTTTCCCAAAGTGACAGTTTTAGTTACTTAATCTATCTGTTTTTCCCTGAGAGAGGGGGGGGGCTAGAATACTTCCTCCGTGTTCCCCTGCGTGTCGTAAAATCAACTAAAATGGGGGAGTGAGGGACTGGGAATCCCCTCCTCTGTATTTTTTCTTCTTAAAGAGTCAGAGCTATTTACTTTGACTCGGCCACTTCCCTTATAAGGGAAAAATGGCTCATGTATATAGTCACATAATAATAATGATAATAATAATAATAATAATAATAATAATAATAATAATAATTAATAATAATAATAATAATAATAATTATAATAATAATTATAATAGTAATCATCATCATCATTATCACAATAATAATAATAATAATAATAATAATAATAATAATATAATAATAATAATAATAATAATAATAATAATAATAATAATAATAATAAAAAAATTTACTTTTCATTTGTTATTTATTAATCCCCATTATGGGGATGGGCACAGACAGATTAGAACTAGGGAATTAAGGCTGGATGCCCTTTCTAACGCCCAGCGGTGGGGTTAATCTCGGATCTGTCACCTCCTGAGTCATGAATTTTAACCTCTGTGCTACCACAGTCCCCAATAATAATAATGATAATAATAATAATAATAATAGTAGTAGTAGTAGTAGTAGTAGTAGTAGTAGTAGTGGTAGTAGTAGTAGTAGTAGTTGTTGTTGTTGTTGTTGTTGCTGTTGTAGTTGTTGTCATTGTTGTCAATATCATCATCATTATATTATTATTATTATTATTATTATTATTATTATTATTATTATTATTATTATTATTATTATTATTATTATCATACATCATCATCATCATTACTATAATTTATTGATGTAAGGTCATTACTTCAGCTTCCTTGCATTTTTTTTTTATATTTAGTATTTTGGGTACAATGAGGACAGACATGATTGGTTGAGATTCTATTCCACCATGGACTTTTCACATCTTTTAGTTGATTCATCGAACTTGCTAAGTTAAAGGGGTTATTACACGAGGAACGCTACTACCCTCTCCTTAGCCATGTTGGTTCTGATGAACAGAAGCTTTAAAAGCCCCTATGGGGCTAGAAGGAAATGTTAAAATTATTAGTATTTTCCCACACCTGCTCAATGCTGTAAACTGAGGTGGATGGGTGTGAGAGGGTATTGTTATGAGATGAAGATGGATGGATTCGGATTTACGTCATGAACTCCCTTTTCTACTAAGGGCTAGGAAGGTTGCCTTCTTACGAAGGACTTGTTTTGGCAGATGTAATCGTTACCCTGAGTGTATGCCCTTACTAACCTCAGTCAGTGATGGGGCGCGAACCCTCGACCTGCCGCCTCAGAATCGCAGACGCTACCATTTTGCCACGAAGACAACCTTCATCTGCTCGTAATCAGTCTCATATCACTCTTTCTTCTACTCTCAACTCCAATGTGCAGAGGGTATCTGATTGGGGCTACCAAAATTTTGTTAAATTTAATACCTCCAAGACATAGTTTCTGGCTGTCTCTTTATCTTCTGATACACCTATTATTTTCGAAACTAACAAAATTTATTATCTTAATGCTATTTATATATTAAGAATCACGGTAGCCATTAACCTGTCTTGTAGGATTCATATAATCCAAATGTCTACATCTGCATCCAAAATATTGGGGGTTCTATTTCGTTTTCATTACTTTTTCTCTCTACAGTTACTTAAAATCTATAGAGGTCTTATCCATCCCTGCTTAAAATACTTCTTGCACATCTGGGGTGCTTCATCATATACTTAAATCCTTGATAGGCTTGAATCTAAGAAAGTAAGACTCATTAATGACCTCTCTCTTATAAAGAATCCCTATATCTTTTCTGTCACTACTACTTTCATCGCTACTCTGATGAGTTGGCGAGCTGCATCCCTCCCCCACTGCCAAGGCCATGGAACACTCGCCCAGCAGCCTCGTCTCACAGTGACTGTGTGGTGATTTGTAGCTCGCAGATTGGTCGGTGCAGCAACTGCTTCTTCCCATCCACCTCCACTCTGGAACTCTATTCCCCCTTCTATCTTCCCTAATTCTTATAGCCCATCTTCCTTCAAAAAGCGGATCTATCGTCATCTCAGGGCCTAATCCTGCCATATCTCTAGGTCCTCAGTACTTCGACTAATCTTTCAGCCCGTCCCTTTCCTATTGTGATTCATTATCTCATCTCTGCCTTGTCCATTACCATTTACTTTTTCTTTGTCTTGATATTTTTTCATGCCAGTACTTGGTCCTATCCTCTTCTCCATTTACGTAAATGATCTATCTTCTTTCATTTCTGACTGTCTAGTCATACAATATGCAGATGACACTCAACTACTCCTTAGTGGTGATATTAATAATCTCCCAGAGCTAACTTTAAGAGCAGAAAACACTCTGTCAAAAATTAAAACCTATTTCCAAGAAATTGGGCTTTTAATTAACGAAAGTAAAACAGTGCATATTTATTGGTTCAAGGTTCCACATAGCACAAATTCCAGAAAACACAACAATTAATTTTTGCGACAATATTATCACACCTAGCAAAACAGTCAAAAACCTAGGAATTCACTTTGATAACCACATGTTGTTTGATTCCCACATAGATAAAGTATGCAAAAAGGTTACAGGAACATTAATGTACTTATCACGTATAAAAGACAATTTTGAGACTACCACTCGAATAACTGTTGTTGAATCTCTAGCCCTAAGTCACATTAATTACTGCACAACTGTTTGGGGAGCTACCACTAAGACTCAGATAAACAGAATACAGAAGCTTATTAATTTTGCAGCTCGAGTTGCCCTGGGAGGAATAAGAAAATATGACCACATCACACCAGCTCTCAATAAACTTGGGTGGCTGCGGGCACAAAATAAGGTCGCTTATGCTATTTATGTTTTTGTATTCAAAATTTTGGACCATCATTATCCTAGCTGGCTATTTGATTTAAAAACAGTCAGGGATATAAGGGGAATCAACACAAGACAGAGCAGTGAGCTCTTTATTCACAGAACAAACACAGAAGCAGGTTCAAAGATGATCACTATCAAAGGGCCAACACTCTGGAATAATATTCCAGAGCATCTTAAAAATGCATCCTCCTTCACAGCTTTCAAAGGCAAACTATATAGTTTTCTTTTGGACAAATAGTTGCTGCTCATTAAGAACTAATTATTCTCATTGTAAGGAAACAAATATGGAAATGATGCCGATAATAACGATCCTGTAACTAGTGGCATACTTACTACTTTATTATTAACATTATTGTTAACATTTTTATTACAGCATTATTATTTTCTATGAAAGCTACATTTAATTTAACTATATGTCTAACCCTCTTATTTATTAGTTTAATTACATGTCTACTTATAAGTTACTATTAATGTTGAATAACCATTGTACAAAATGGAAATAAATGTTTGTTTGTTTGTTTACTGATAAGGTCAGTTTTCTTGCCTGTCCCAGTGTCATACTCATAAAAAAATCCTAATGGGGCAGTTA
>JAXCGZ010015733.1:0-15000 GCA_037179515.1 Halocaridina rubra | reverse complement strand
TATTTATTTGATAAACACGTTCTCTTCTTATCCTATTCTGTGGAACTGCAAGCTTTACACAACTGTGGGGAACAACAATAAGACTTACCTTATGTGTGAGTTGATGTGAGTTGCTTATACAGTTTTCCTGTCCATGATAGTAAAGTTGTGAAAGTGACTGGGGGTAGTATCACTACTAGTAATGGTGGTAGTATCATCATTTGTAATGGAGGGTGGTAGTAGTGGTAGACTGTAGGAATATCTGAGGTGGTGAACTGGTGATGTGATGAAGGTTATCTCACCTGAAAATAAAATTTTACACAGTTAATGATTTTGCATTAACTCATCTCAATATTTTTCTCACCCGCTCATTGCAAGTTTAAAGCTGATTTTGATTGCGGTGCAACATCAATTTGGGTAAATGTTTATTTTCACATCTCCAAAGGGTGATATAAAACTACAAAACAAAATGAAAAATACCTAAAACAGATAAAAAAAAAAATTCCAGTTATTACCTCATTTCTTAATTTGGTGCGAACTAACCAGATAAAGTACATTTTATGTTATTTTTCTCCCCGATTTTAGTCTTTTTCTTTAACATCAGTTAGGCGTATTTGATGAATTACAAATACTTCACTCGCTTCTCCATCGAAAGAACTACAATGTAGGAACAACAAATCATATTAATTTTATATATGAAGCTAAGTATGACTGCCTTGTGCTGCATGGACTGCAGCTTCAGAGTCGAACCATATAGTAACTCCAGTAACTTAAATTCTATCCCGCTATTAATGGAAATTCACTTGGTGTCGCATTGGAAAAAAATACATATTATGGCCTTGTGTTATGATATATTTGTAGTTACTATCTAAGTATTATGCTGCAGAGATATTTACGTGTGTTGTATGAGTAGCGACAGTCGTACCATTCAAATGGTGGCAGAGAGTGTCTGGGGCAGATCTGGAGGACTACAGCCCCTACAGTAAATTCCTTATAAAATTAGATCTTTTGACTTCTCCCTTCAAGGATCGTGATACCGGATTAATTGTCTACACCCTGACCTATCCTCAGCGTCTTTCTCCGTCACAACACACACCCACATGTCCTCCCTCATCACATCCATAAGTCTCCTCTTTGGGCTAACTCTGTCCCCCCTGTCTATCATCTTCATCCTCAGCATCCTTCTCCCAACATGCCCTCACCTCTTCTCAGGACATACCTCTATCACGTCCCTAGACCCTCCTACATGCGTTGTCCCTCTCTTTATTATGTCTATCCTTGTCACACCCAAAGAATACCGCAGCATCTTTAAATCTGACACCTTCAGCTCTGCCTCCTGTCTTTTTGTCAGTGGGACTGTCTCTAAGCCATACACCACAGATGGTATTACTACCGTCTTATAGAATTTACCTCTCATTTTTCTCCACATACTCGATCTTGCATGCAATGTACCTAATCAGACTCGCCTCAACCGGTTCCCTACTCTCGCTACAGTCACAATGTCATCTGCAAACATCGTAGGTCATGGTGACTCCTGTTTGATCTTTTCACTCAACTTGTCCATCATCATTGCAAGCAGAACGAGCTCAGATTCTATATCTGATGCAATTTAACCCCCATTTTGAGTCCATCCGTCAATCCTCAAATAAAACCTCACCATTATCTTACAGCCCTCATACATTCCCCAGACTGCCCTGACATACTCCTGTGCTATTCCCGATTTCCAAGTGAATATCTCAGCTCATTTCTCGGCACCCTGTTATTCAACTTCTCTTAATCCATATACACATAATGGAACTCCTTACCTTCTGTAAACTCCTCCAGCAATGTTCTCAGTGCAAAAATTGCATCTGCAGTGCTCCTTTTTGACATAAAACCATATTGTTGCTCACAAATCCTCACAATTCTTCTTAGCCTATAGCTTCCACTACCCTTTTCCATATCTTTATGCTGTGCTGATCAACTTTATGCCTCTATAATTACTACATCCCAGCACATCTCCACTTTTCTTAAAATTGGTGAAAAATGCACATTTCACCACTCCTTAAAATGTCGATATAGTATGACAACCTGTGTAAGAATCCCACTGCCATCACTCCAATACATCTATCTGCCTCCATAGGAATGCCATCTAGACCAAAAACCTTTTACCTCTCTCATCTTCATAGCTGTCCTCACTCTCTCCTCACTGAACCACTGTACTTCCTGATTCACTATCTCTACATTATACATTCTTTTCTCTCTCTCTTTAACTTATCACCGCAACACTCTTCTCACTTTTCAGTACATTTTCTTGAGCGCCGTAGCAGCTATTAAACTCTTTATGCTTGTTATACTTATAAATATGCTTTGTTGCGTAAATTAGTCGATAAGAAACTATATAAATAAACAGACCAGCTCAAAAACAATAAATAAACAAGTTATGTATTATAGTACATAATGAGCAAAGGTTGATCAAGTATAACATTTCGGTATGCAATGAAAATGTAAAACACAGACCCTCTCTCTCTCTATACCGTGACTCTCCTTGTTCGACGACGAGTGAATGGGGTAATAATTTGTGACTCCCAATCAGCCCTACAAGCCCTATCCTCGCCAAGACCCATCTGTGGCCGTGCTGTGGGAGATATAGTATGTCGCCTCGTGGCCGCTCAGGATGCTTCTCTTGTTGTGTCGTTTGTATGGACGCCCTCTCACATTGGGCTGACTGGCAATGACACAGCGGATCGTCTTGCCAAGGCGGCCTGTATGCTGGATGGGCATGCTGTGGACGCTGAGCCCTCCCTCCGATGCCTACGTAACATCATCTACTCAGCTGGGTTTGCCATGATGGTCCGGCGCAGGGACACGGAGAGGGCCAACAGTGTGTCCATACTGCACCATGATCACTTTCTTCACAGTCGCTACAAGTATCGCAGACGCGGCTTAATGGTGTAGAAAAACAATGTAGTTAGTGCTCTGCTCAGAATGGGGTATCGGCCTTTATGGCAGGTCTCCCAGACTCTAGATATGCCACAGTACACCTCCTGTAAATTATGCGACCGTCCTAATGCTAACACTCTTGACCATTATTGTTTTCAGTGCCCCACAGTGAGAGATATTTTACCACGAGGTCAGAACTTAATACAGATCTGCTCATTTTTACTTAATGATGACAACCTTGATGTTATTCTTGCTCGTTATCCTCACTTTGGTGGCCATTAATTATATTGAATTATACATATATTTTCTGTATGTTGCTGTATAATTCTGTTTGTGTATTCTGTGTTTCTCTGAGCTTTACTTTTGTATATAATGTACTCTGTGCTGCCATACTGTGAGTTGTGTGTTAGTATGCAGCAATGTTTTATCAGTGTGTACACTTCCCTGTAAACTATGTTCTATTCTTGGTTTTGTATCCATTTGAAGCATTATTTGTATGAATTCATGTAATGTCTGACGCCTTGGCGCAATAAATTAATAAAATAAAATAATCTCTCTCTCTCTCTCTCTCTCTCTCTCTCTCTCTCTCTCTCTATATATATATATATATATATATATATATATATATATATATATATATATATATATATTATATATATATATATATATATATATATATATATATATATATATATATATATATATATATATGTAAGTGTATGCGAGTGCACATATGTACTTGTGTCCTTGAGACACTGCCCTATGCTCGTAGTTTCGTCTCTTGGTTTAATTTTTTTTTTCTTTTTTGCATACTAACACTTACATCATTACTTCAAGCTTTGAATGCGCTTGACTTTACAATTTCTCACATAGCAAATTGCAATTATCAACTATTCTTACACCAAAAACGTACTTCCTTATATAATGCATAGAGATTTTCTAAAGAGGCTTCAAATATGAACTCTAGTTCTAGAGCCTCCTATATAAAAGTATTTATCTCCATCCACTGTGTCAAAACCATGAAGATATTATAAACGGTTATGATATTCCCCCACCTCTTTCTTTTAGCTTCAAATGATGATAAGTCTAATTATCGTTACCTTTTCTCATATTTGAGATTATGTATCTCTGTCACCAGCATCGTAGCTTGTCTTTGGACTTTCTCCAATCTATGGATAAGCTTTTTCGAGTGTGTATTCCTACTTCACTTACTTCAGGTAAATATTTCTGAACATTTCCTGGTCAATATGCCTGCTAAGCTCACTTATATTTGCTATAATATACCATCTATATGCAGTACCAGATATAAATCGAGCAATGCATATTATTGACGTCTTGAAGGCAGTCAAGTTTATTAGTTGGTGATAAAGGAAAGGGCCATATCGCAGACTCGTCTTTATGGGTACGGTTTGCCTAGAAGCCAATAAACAACAACTATTAATCATTGAATACATTATACAAATCTACATTATATAACTGTATTTAGTTAATGTCATCATCCTTACTCTCTATTTATCATTTTATGCTACATTTTAAGTCTTACAGGTTAAGGCAGTTAGTGTCTCATAACTTACGTAATTGAGGCCCAGAGTGAATCCTCTGAATATTACGTCTGCTCTTGAATCCAGTCAGTCTCTGTCTGTCTCTTCTTACTAAGCTAGAACAAGGGCCTTTAGTGTCTATTCTGACACTCCGTGGCGCCTCTCTCTCTCTCTTTGTATATACATATATATACATATGTTGCTGCTCTCTCTCTCTCTACTGCCATGGGTAGCGGTAACACTCCCCCCGTCGAGCAGTAGCAGCTGCCGAAACCAAGCCCACATGGCTGTATTACATCTTCAGAATGTGCACTCCCTCCAGTAAGCAGAGATGAATTGGTGCTCGCATCAGTATCCCCTCGTGCGTCCTGACCTGTACCCGATGAGCAATCCAGAGTTGTTGACATGCTGAAGGTGGAGTCTCTGCTACCAACGCTGTTAGTGATAAGGGCGATTGCAGCTCCATTTCTTTAGTGTCTCCTGTTGGCAGATTGTTTTCCAGAGGCCAAGACTTCCTGGGGTAGCCTAGGAAGTCCAGCCCATTGGTTCACCTGCTCCTCACCATCATGGCATGGCTCGAAAGGCCCTACTATACGTCGTCTGCTGGGTTATGTGCCGAGTGCACGTGATGCCATTGTCGGATCGGTGCCAGACGCTGTATTGCTGTTGCCCTGTTAGCGACGTAGGCCTTGAAACGCCTGCTAGGATTGCAGATGTGCTACAGCACGAGCATGTTGTCCATCCAATACACGAAATCGACAAACTTGACCACTAGCTCATTGGCGATGATGGTTGTTACTTCGGCGGCTAGCTTGGCGGCATACAGCTCCAACCTAAGTATACTCTTTCCCTTGAAAGGGGAGAAAGGTGTCTACCGAGAACAAAGGACGCGCTTACCCTGTCCTCAGCGACACTGGAGTGCAGGTAGCTGGTGGTGCCATAAGCCAAATGGGATGCGTTAGTGAAGGTGTGTAATTTCACTCGCCTAAGTTCACCCATAGCCCCGTAGCAATATTGTCCGGTATTGCAAACCCCCTGAACTGTCGGAAAGTGTGCATCCATTCCTTCCAATTCCGCTGACCTTGCTTGCTGATAGGTTCATTCCATCCCTTACCAGTCCGGCACTTTTCCTGGAAGATGATCTTGGCGCAGACTACGAAAGGCGCCAGTATTCCGAGAGGGTCATAGATGACACTGAAAGTTGTCAATATGCTTCGTCTAGTGAACACGCAATCTTTGAGCTCCACTCATACCGCAAACTCGTCCTTTACTTGGTCCCATATCACTCCAGTGCCCTTCCTTCCGGTTGTGCAGCAGTTACTATTTCAGACCTTGTCCTGCGCTCACGAAGCTCCTTCTTCTGTATTCCTTTCAGCATGCCTGGCACGTTGCTCGACCATTTCGTAAGGTGAAATCCTCCTTTACTCATTAGGTTTGTCAACTGCGTGGCTATGGCCGCTGCCTGATTCGCGTCATCCACGGTATGCATAAGGTCGTCGACAAAGAAATTCTTAGAGGAGTCCCTCACAGCCTCATTGTAGGACCTTCCGTACTCTCTAAACATTTGACGTAGGGCGTAAGCCGCACATGCTGGACACCACACCCCCCCAAACACATGTACTGTCATACAGAATGCTTCAATGGGAGTTTGTTCTCGATCGTCCTTCCTCCATTAGAAGCATAAGGCATCCCTTTTGTTCTCTGCTGCTTTCACCTGATAGAACATGGCCTCTATGTCTGCCATCACTGCCACTATGCCCTGTTGAAACTGAAGAAGAATCCCATGAGCTAACTGTTGAAGTCTAGCCCTTGTAGTACTTGTGAGTTCAAAGACACACCTTGATGAGTCGCAGCGCAGTCAAAACAATGCGCACCTTCACTGGTTTGCTGGAGTTTAGTACCGGATGATGAGGTAGGCACCAGATCCGCTGCCCACCGAGTCGGTCTTGATCTGGCACTTGTTCCATGTACCCCGCAGTCAAGAGTTTTTGAAATTCTGCCTTGTAGGTGTTTCCCAACACCCTATCCTTCCTGAGCCTGTTCTTTAGTGAATCCAATCTGTGACGAGACTATCTCCAATTGCTGACCTGAGGCAATGATGACTGCTTGAATGAGATCGGCAGTATGTAGTGATTTCCACTCCTGTTTACACGACTGTCCCACAGGCTCAAGACATGCTGTTCCAACAGCGACAGCCCCTCTCTCTCCTGAGCCTCCTTTGCTGTGGGCTCGTCCAGCTCCCAGAACCGTTGTACTCGTTCCTCCAAAGACTCATTGCCACTTGTTGATCTTGGCAGCTCGGCTATGGCAGTGAGGCTCGTTGACATTTCTATTGTGTCCTTGGGCAGCAAGGCGTCCTGTACTGTCCAGCCTAGAGCTGTTCTCGACGCAAAGGGCTCCCCATCCTGACGTACACCTCCACTACAGGCAAGGCAACTGTCCCCCTTTTCTGATGTCATTCCTTGGACCGTCCGGCATACTTAGTGGCTCTGAGCTTATCTTCAGATGCGTGTCACTTCTTTGTTCTGACCGTCGTCGTCTCTCTTGACCATGGAATTTTCGTTCTCGCTTGCACCATGTCACCTTTTCGGCTTGATGGTCGCTGGTTCCTTCGGTTGTCTCGTTTACTAGTCCTCCCTGTCGACCTACTGTCATAATCAGTGTGCAGGATCGTCGCGTGCGAGTCACTCTCACCTACTTCACAAGGCTTCCTTTCTCGGCACATGACGACTCCATGTTCTTCTTTAGGCACCCGAAGTATACCTGAAACTTTGCAGCCACCCTCAGGCGCTCCTTACTCCCTAGCCTTGCGAAGCTCCGGCAAGCCTTGAGCAAATGTCTATCATGACACACTTGGTATAGTTCAGACCCTGCCTCCCTTTCCTTTGCCTTTTCGCACTCTAGTCCATCTCAATTGCCTCTGGTTTCCCTTGGAGACCCACGACCAGTGTCAATTCTTGCCAGCACATCCCATGTTCGGATATTGCCCATCTGCTCTGTGATGTACCTTATGAGATTCGTTGCTCCACAGGGGCTTCCTGTGTTATTCTCTTTTATTTGGGACATCATTCCATACTCACGTGACATGTTCACAGGTAATTGACCCCTGGCATCTTTGATCAGTCTGATTTCAGTGTTGCGATCATTCCTTGCCTCCCGTATCAGTCCTTCTCACGCTTCCATCAACTGCACCTGCAGTCCGTCGAGCCGAAGAGCATTCCCTTGTCTGTTCATCACTGGACCTGCTTGCAATTGGGCAGCTCCTGTAGGTTCCAATAGCCATGAGTGGACCGGAATAGCGTTTCTTCTGGCTTCTGCATCCATTTGTTGCTTCTCCCTCTCTCGATCTTTCTTGCCCTGTTGATCCTCGCCCTCGTGGTTCCCTTCGCCGTCTGCCTTTCCCCTTTTGCTCATGCTCGTATCACTCCTTGTTCTCCTTGGGCCTTCTTCCACCAGTTCTATTCTGTGCACCCGCTCCTTCCTTAGCAGCCATTCATCATTGTTCCACTGCTCCTGCATTATCTGTCCTTGGTGGACTCCAAGACACTGATCATCAGAGCTTCCTCTGTTGCTGTCGGTAGCTTCTTCATCGGCTCCTGTGCCTCGCCTGTCAATTATCCATGCCGTTCATTTACGTGTGTCTCTATATATGTTCTTGTAATTATCTTGGCATCTTGCTTCTTGCCTTCAGTTGTCGTCCACATCCTAGGGCTTCTCTTTTCTATATTCAATTTCCTATTCTTATCATTTGCCTCCATTTCTTATTCGGGTAAGCGATCTGCCACTTTCCTCAGTCGGACTAAGCTGACGCTGCGGATGGATAACCTTAACTCCGTTTTTACCATTACGGAAAGGTACTTACAACTCCGCTTTGGTTAGTCAACAGGTCCTGCACTGCGGAGGGATACCGCAACTTCGCTTCCTATATTGCGGATGGAAAAACCTCCTACGTTCACACCACTGTAGCACTGCAGTGGAATATCCCGACTCCGATTCCCACGTTGCAGAGGGAAAACCTCCTCTGTTTATACCACTGTAGCTAACTTACCACTGCAGCATGGTGTATGGACTGTAGCTAACTTACCACTGTAGCATTCCAGAGGGATACCTCCACTCCGCTTCCCACATTACAAAAGGAAAACTTCCTATGTTCATACCACTGTGGCACTGCAGAGAGATAACTCCGCTTCCCACTTCATGGAGGGAAAACCTCCTCCGTACTTACCACTGTAGCTAACTTACCACTGTAGCATTCCGTAGGAATATCTCAACTCCGGTTCCCACATTGCGGAGGGAAAACCTCCTCCGTTCATACCACTGTAGCTAACTTACCACTGCAGCATGGCGTATGGACTGTAGCTAACTTACCACTGTAGCATTCCAGAGGGATACCTCCACTCCGCTTCCCACATTACAAAAGGAAAACCTCCTATGTTCATACGACTGTAGCACTATGGAGAGATAACTCTGCTTCACACTTTGTGGAGGGAAAACCTCCTCCGTACTTACCACTGTAGCTAACTTACCACTGTAGCATTCCGTAGGAATATCCCAACTCCAATTCCCACGTTGTGGAGGGAAAACCTCCTCCGTTCATACCACTGTAGCTTACTTACCACTGCAGCATGGCGTATGGACTGTAGCTAACTTACCACTGTAGCATACCAGAGGGATACCTCCACTCCGCTTCCCACATTACCAAAGGAAAACCTCCTATGTTCATACCACTGTAGCACTGCGGAGAGATAACTCAACTCCGCATCCCACTTCGCGGAGGGAAAACCTCCTCCGTACTTACCACTGTAGCATTCCGTAGGAACATCTCAACTCCGGTTTCCACATTGCGGAGGGAAAACCTCCTCCGTTCTTACCACTGTAGCATTGCGGAGGATCACCTTAACTCCGCTCTCATGTTGCGGAGGGACAACCTCCTCCGTTCATACCACTGTAACACTCCAGACGGGTATCTCAACTCCGGTTCCACGTTGCGGAGGGAAAACCTCCTCCGTTCTTACCACTGTAGCATTGCGGAGGAACACCTTAACTCCGCTCTCATGTCGCGGAGGGACAACCTCCTCTGTTCATACCACTGTAGCTTACTTACCACTGTAACACTGCGGAGGGACACCTGAACTCCGCTCCCACGTTGCGGAGGGAAAACCTCCTCCGTTCACACTACTGTAGACTGCGGAGGGACACCAGAATTCTGCTCCCACGTTGCGGAGGGAAAACCTCCTCCATTCACACCACTGTAGCAGCGTGGAGGGATTCCACAACTCCACTTCCCACGTTGCGGAGGGAAAACCTCCTCCGTTTCTACCACTGTAGCTTACTTACCACTGTAGCACTGTGGAGGGACACCTGAACTCCGCTCCCATGTTGCGGAGGGAAAGCCTCCTCCGTTCAAACCACTGTAGCTTACTTACCACTGTAGCACTGCGGAGGGACACCTGAACTCCGCTGCCATGTTGCGGAGGGAAAACCTCCTCCGTTCACACCACTGTAGCAGCGCGGAGGGATTCTACAACTTCACTTCCCATGTTGCGGAGTGAAAACCTCCGTTTCTACCACTGTAGCTTACTTACCACTGTAGCACTGTGGTGGGACACCTGAACTTCTCTCCCACGTTGCGGAGGGAAAACCTCCTCCGTTCAAACCACTGTAGCTTACTTACCACTGTAGCACTGCGGAGGGACACCTGAACTCCGCTCCCACGTTGCGGAGGGAAAACCTCCTCCATTCACACTACTGTAGCACTGCGGAGGGACACCAGAACTCCGCTCCCACATTGCGGAGGGAAACCTCCTCCGTTTCTACCACTGTAGCTTACTTACCACTGTAGCACTGCGGAGGGACACCTGAACTCCGCTCCCACATTGCGGAGGGACAACCTCCTCCTTTCAAACCACTGTAGCACTGCGGAGGGACACCTGAACTCCGCTCCCACGTTGTGGAGGGAAAACCTCCTCCATTCAACCACTGTAGCACTGCGGAGGAACACCTGAACTCTGCTTCCACATTGCGGAGGGAAAACCTCCATTCATACTACTGTAGCCAACATGTCATGCACCTAGTAACCGACAGCATTTAGAACAGACTTTACAAGTACATGAATATGAGCCCTACTAATTTGTCTCAATTCTACTGTTAAGATGAATATCTCCTAACTGTATCAACCTTTACAATATACCAATTACGTAATAACCTGACAATTTCCTTACTGCTATTGTACATTACTCAAATCTGGCTAATTACTTGGCTTCATGAGCTGTTGCTTATACCTTTAATGCTTTTCAAGCTGTCCTTCACTCTCCCTCTAGGTGTAAGCACTCCCCCTGTTGCAATAATTAATTTTTAGGTCTGCTGAGACCTTCAACACAACTCACAACAATGTTCAATCAGTAATCACTATATTCACCTTTGTTGAAATATATCCCGTAATAACCTGACAATTTCCTTACTGCTATTGTACATTACTCAAATCCAGATAATTACTTCGTCGCATGACTGAAGTCTTGCTGAAGTCACATGAAAGCCTGCTGAAGCCAGGATCTGAAACTGTAACAAATCTTGAGGAGTAACGGTCGAGGGCATAGATGTTTTATTACATGCCCTCACTTTCATTGGGTTTTGGGTCCAGACCCTGCTTTCCCTTGGAGCCACCAAGATCAATGGCTAGACACATGGAACTAATTTCCGGTGCCATGCACCCCAGGAGGCCTAAAATATAAGGGACCCTCGGTCCTCGAAAACACCACCCAAAGGTTGTAAACATTTGACCCATATTTGTATGTACACGCCCTGGAGAGAGAGAGGCCCCAATGGCCACGGGCGATTTAGAATTTCTTCTGTTCAATAGGCCTGCTGAAATAGCCCCTCCCCCAAGAGGAGGGACTCCTCTTTGAACCTGAAGTCTATTGGCAGAACTGGATTTCATGACACGCCCTGCCTGTGGGGTATTTCAAGAATCCCCGAGGCAGACTGAGAGTTCAGTTAGAATTTTACCAGGGGCACGAATAGATATAGATTTTGATAGTCATAGGGTGGGTGGCATTGAGGCGTTGTATATTTTGTACTCTAAAATAAATCTAAGTTGAAGGAACCACCGCTTGTCCATTCTTACCTTGCACCCTTCTGGTATTAATAGTAACGTAGTGATTAAGTCGTTACGACAACTTGGCATCATGAGCCATTGCTTATACCTTTAACATTACTCAAATCCACATAATTACTTGGCTTCATTGGTCGTTGCTTATACCTTTAATGCCCTTCAATATGTCCTTCACTCTCCCTCTAGGTGTAAGCACACCCCTCCATTGCAATAATTAATTTTTAGGTCTGCTGAGACTTTCAACACAACTCACAAAAATGTTCAGTCAGTTATCAATATGTTTCAACCTTTATTATTCACCTTTGTTGCCACCGGCACACTCTCTACAATGCCGTATTTGTCTGTTCTTCCATACACCAGCTCTCAGGTGATCCTGTGTCTATCACAATTCTTAAATTATGCCTTACCTGGGCTGAGACTCATCTCTCTATTAGCCGCTGAAATGTATTATGTGAATTTTTTTGGGGGGTTTGAAATTTCATGTTTCACTCCGTAGATTTTTGCGTCTATTCTCGATCCTCACTTTGGCCCCAGTACCCGGCATAGTGGGGTGCGAAGAATCTCCGGGGTTCGTGTTGACTCCACCATTGGCTTGAGGGCAGACACGCCTGGTGGTAGTAATGGTTCTGCTCTTAACCTTGCACCTCCTAATAGATCTGCTTCTTTCACTCTTCACTATTCAAACATTCATGGGCTGAACTCTAATCTTTCGTCTGTGGAACAGCACTTGGGCTCTTTCCTCCCTAACCTCCTCCTCCTATCTGAAACCCAGTTGTCTATACATGCTTCCACTGACCCTTTCCAAATCTCCAACTATAATCTGTATACTCGTTTTCGTTCCAAAGGTGGGGTCTGTGCTTACTGCAACATTAACACTCCTACTGTGAGGCTCATGGACCTTGAATCTCCTGACTTTGATGTTCTCTGGCTAAAAGTCTATCTCTCCACTACCACTATCATCCTTTGCTTCTGCTACTGTTCTCCAAACTCCACCGAGTTTGTATCTTTCTTTGAATATCTCTCCTCGTGCCATGAGTCCTTGCTATCTTCTCACCCACATGCCGAAGTTCTCTACATTGGAGACTTCAATGTACACCACAGTGAGTGGCTTCATTCTTCTCACACTGATGTGGGAGGAAGCGAGGCTCTTGCTTTCTCTATTACTCATGATCTGGAGCAAATTATTAAACATCCTACTCGTGTTCCTGATCGTCACGAACATGCTGCTAACATTCTTGACCTTTTTTTTACTTCTAACCCTTCAAACTACTCTTATTTCGTGCTTTCCCCTCTTGGTAAATCTGACCACTCCATGATCTCTGTCTCTTCCATTTTTGCTCCCCCCTCCACCAATCCCTCCTACTCAACGCCACCTTTGGCACTTCGAGCGAACTCAGTATGAAAATTTGCGTAACTTTCTCTTTGACTTTCCATGGGATGACTACTGCTTTCGGTCCCGCAACCCTGATTGGGTAGCTGTAAAAGTTGCCGAGATCATGACCGCGGGAATGGAGGCGTACATCCCCTCTTCTACAAAAACTTTCTCTCCCCCTAAACCTTGGTTTGACCGTGCCTGCTCCATGGCTATCCAGGCTAGGAATCAGGCTCACCGATCTTACCAAGCCTCTCCTTCTGATTTAACTCGCTCTGCTTTTATTATAGCTAGGAATCGCTGTACAGCTCAGATTCGAAGGTCTAAGGCTTCCTTTATAAGAAGGAAAGTTGATGACCTTAACTCCTCTCCCACTGACAAATGCATCTGGTCCTTAGCCAAAAACCTCTCCAAAAACTTCTGTAACTCAAGCTTTCCCCCTCTCATTCATTCTGATGGTTCTATAGCTTGCTCTCCCACTGACAAAGCCACTCTCTTTGGCTCTCATTTTTCTGCCAACTCTTCTATCAATGATTCCAGCACACCTGTTCCTCAGTCTTTTCCTCTCTCTAACCCTATGCCCTCCCTTATCCTTTCTTCACGCAAAGTTCATAAGGTTCTTCGCTCTCTAAAGACAAACAAGGCATCTGGTCCCGATGGTATCCCTGCAAGGTTCCTTAAGGAATTTGCAGATGAACTGGCTCCCGTGCTTTGCCGTCTTTTTCGCCTCATTCTGTCAACCAGTATCTATCCTTTATCTTGGAAGCATGCTCTAGTTCAACCTGTTCCTAAGAAGGGTGACTGCTCTATTCCTTCTAACTACCGACCTATTGCTCTAACCTCCTCTATTGCTAAAGTTTTCGAAACTTTGCTCAATGCTCACTTCTTGAAACGCCTTGAATCTAACTCACTTATCTCCGATCACCAGTACGGCTTCCGCAAGGCAAGATCCACTGGTGATCTCCTGTCCTATCTTAATCATGTATGGTCATCTTCTCTGAGGAACTATGGGGAATCCTTTGTCGTCGCCCTTCATATCTCTAAGGCTTTTGACAGAGTCTGGCACAAGGCTCTGTTGGCCAAACTCCCTGCCTACAGCTTTACCCCTTCTTTCTGTTCTCTGATTTCCAGTTTTCTTACTGACCGTTCTATATCTGTAGTTGTTGATGGCGCGACATCTAGCCCTTTCTCTGTGTCCAGTGGTGTTCCACAGGGCTCTGTTCTTTCACCTACTCTCTTCCTTCTCTTCATCAATGATCTTCTACAGTCCCCATCTTCCTCTCTTCTTCATGCCTTTGCCGATGACTCTACCCTTCACTTTTCCTCTGCCTTTTCTTCACAGCCTTCATCTGTTACTCGTAATCAATCTCGTATCACTCTTTCTTCTACTCTTAACTCCAATTTGCAGAGAGTATCTGAATGGGGCACTCAAAATTTAGTTAAATTCAATGCCTCCAAGACACTGTTTCTGGCTATCTCTTTATCTTCTTCTCCTCCAGATAACCCTATTGTCTTCGAAACTAATGAAATTTACCCTCTTAACTCTATCAATATATTAGGAATCCACATAGCCTCTAACTTATCTTGGAGGAATCACATAATCCAAATTTCTAAATCTTCATCCAAAAAATTGGGGGTTTTGTTTCGTTTTCGTTATTACTTTTCCTCATTGCAGTTACTTAAAATTTACAAAGGTCTTATCCGCCCCTGCTTAGAATACTGCTCACACATCTGGGGTGCTTCTTCCTTTACTTATCTTCTTGATAGGGTTCAATCTAAGGCAGTCAGACTTATTAATGATCCTTCTCTTAATTCTAACTTGGATTCTCTCTCTCTTCGCCGTAAGGTATCTTCCCTTTCGCTTTTCTATCGCTACTACTTCCATCGCTGCTCTGATGAGTTGGCGAGTTGCATCCCTCCTCCACTGCCGAGGCCGCGTAACACTCGCCAAGCAGCCTCATCTCACAGGTACTGTGTCGAGATTTGTAGCTCGCCGATTGGTCGGTGCAGCGACTGCTTCTTCCCATCTACCTCCAGACTCTGGAACTCTCTTCCTCCTTCTGTCTTTCCTAGTT
>JAXCGZ010015732.1:45000-50583 GCA_037179515.1 Halocaridina rubra | reverse complement strand
TATATATGAGCATAGTCATCAGCTTTCTGGTTGCCCAATTTGTCAATGGGAGCTTTATCTATTTTCCAAAACAGTTGCAATATGTGGCAGAAAAACTCATATAATATTCAGTTCAACTTATGTCTTATCAGTATTTATGCAATATCAGCATGCAAAAACTTATCAACTGTAAAAAAACTTGGGCACATTTATCATCTAGCAAATTTGGCAAGGAATCTAAAAAGAATCAATGATTATAATACTCTGTCAACATAGAGGCATAACATGGTTCAGTATGTAAAGGGTAAAAGAGGATGTGTGTGTGTGTGTGTGTGTGTAGAGAGAGAGAGAGAGAGAGAGAGAGAGAGAGAGAGAGAGAGAGAGAGAGAGAGAGAGAGAGAGAGAGAGAGAGAGAGAGAGAGAGAGAGAGAGAGAGAGAGAGAGAGAGAGAGAGAGAGATAATATATTTTCCTTAAAAAAAAAACGTTTAATTTTCTCTTATAGGGCCCTTTTTTATGACTTGGCTTGCTGCCCAACTATACAAGGAGACAGAGCACAACTGCAATCATTTTCAAAGGTCTAAAAAAGAATAAAAACAAAATAACTTAGTGTACAAATAAAGAAACATCGAAGAAGAAATCCAATGCAAATAACATTAGTGAAATAGGCATACAGATCCTTGTTTATTATGGCAATCTTTATTCCTTCTATAAATTAGAGGGTTGAGCTGAAGAACAAACTCGCTATAAGTCAACATACCTCTGATGAAATTGAAACAAAATACTACAATCATATGTGATAATTATATTTATTAAAATATGAAACTCTTGGAATCTTAACAAGAATTGTAAATTGACAATATTTTACACTAAAGCTGATATCTCAAGAGAATTTTCTTATTTTTATTTATTTATCTCTATTACTATCAACAAAATTACGATTATCTTAATTAGCTCAATTGTAACTATAAATTTCATGACAATGATAGTAATTAACTATACTTATCTCTAGAAAAGTTTCTCAAAAACTTTTCTAATTATAATATATCAAAGGGATAAAGGTATTAAAGATTTTTCAACATAAAAATATATATAAAAAACGTTCATCTGAAACATATAAACAGTTTGTCTCTGTGTATGCAGTAATAAAATTAAAAATAATATTTCATTTGCAACATTAAAGAATGATTTTTGCTGAAGTTTCATAATCTCTTAAGGAGTTGTACTTGAAACATAATATATATATATATATATATATATATATATATATATATATATATATATATATATATATATATATATATATATATATATATATATATATATTCTTCTACGAACTCAAATGTAATTTTTTCGAGTGACTACTCAACAGAATTACCTCAGGAGACAGGGGGGAGTTATATATTTTTTCTCCTTTTCATACTTACGATTGGGTAGGTATTTAACTACTTTTTTTACTCTCTTTCCTTTTCCTACCCAAAAATACTGCTCAATATGTCTTCTGGACTTCAAATGGCTAGCTTTTGTGGGGAGTTTTGCATGTAGGTGCTGTTCCTCCCCTGTCTCTTTGGGTTCTGGATCATCTTCTTATCTTTCAAGTACTGAAAATAGCTGTTTGACATTCTTGTTGTCATTTTTTGTGAATTTACACTCCCTTCTTCATGACCAAGCTGAAATAATTGTGACAGACATTATCATGGCTAAAACTTTCAAAGTTTTATTTTATCTAGTTAACATATTCTTTCAGACAAATAATGTATATACTGCAGCTAGAAAGGAAAATAAAGAATAATTCAGAGATTCACGTCATTTATCACTTAATATTTATCACTTATCACTTGGAATTCTCGAAAATCGAATAATAATCTCGGTGGCGGAGTAGGGGACAAAACAACGATAAAATAAAATCTGCATCTCAACCATATCTGGGAATGTGAAAAATGACGTCTGACTCAAAAATATCTCTAAATAGACATCGCAGCAACTACATCTCCTCCCATTAAAATAACGATCATATGGCCTGTATAAATACACAGTGATGCAGGGGAAGAATCCTCGCAGACTCTATCCCCATCTTGCTTCCCCAACGGTCTTTGCCGCGATTCCACCAACGAGAGAATCCCCCCCATTATACCCCAAGTCAGTCATACCCATTCTCTCTCGCACTCACTGCATCACTTTCAAAACTCGCATTCCTCTCTTTTTGTGTAACCCCCCCCCCCTTCCGTCACTCTGAAGGAGTGCGCGGGTGAAGTCTCTGTTGGTCCGGGTGGTCACATGACTGCGTCACCAGTCCTAGGTCCCCATTATACCCCCCCTTTACACTACGTTATGATGACACGAAAACCCCCTATCACTTTTCCCGCCTGCATAACGCGAAAATAAAAACTCATTGTATCAAACAGTAAAGATCTAAATAACATCATAAAAGTTTCTTATTTTTCAAAAGGATATGTTATACACGTATTTTAATTTCAAAGATCAATACAATTTTTATTACTTTATATTAACGACGTTGGTAGGATGATCGGTCATTCCCGCATTCCTCTCGCTAAACATAACACCCGCGAAAACAGAAAGAACCTTGAAAGCAGATGTAAGGATATTTCTCACCAGAACTCGTTTGCTCATTTTGGAGTATATAAAAACTCTACTACTTATATATTCTGCTCTAAACACTGTCAGTTTTCACTTTAAGAAATAAATAAAAAAATTATTTTAAACGTACATATAGTCTTTTTCAATTAAAATCAATACATTTGCCTGTTTAATAATTAACTTAGACAATAATAAAAATAAATTGAACACCCTCCAAATGCAATTACTCGTCATATTATTCAAAATAACAACAAAAATGGAGTTTATTACAGCTTATAGCTATTAGTACAAATTATCCATGTTAGTAATGAGTACAGAAATTCTACTTTTATTAACTTACTAAAGCCATACTCCCTTTTAGATGCAGGGTGGTTGAGTCAAAGCATCGCTACAAGTAAAATGGCGAAGTCCGCTGACCTCAATTTCTTTTTATATTTGTCATATTACTCACTGGATACCGATCACAAGTACTTCGCTATTTTGGGATGCTGCTTGAAGAACGTCACAGCAACAGACAATGGAGGAAGGTGTTCTTCTTTCTTCTTGACTCACTGATTTTCCTCCCAACGTCGTCCATCTCTCTCGCAAAATCGATGAATCGCCATCTTCTTGGTTGGATCCGGCAACATATAACTTCTCGTAGGGGCGTTTTCTCTTAAAGCCCGATCACAGTGCAGCGCACTGTGACGGTGGTGTACATGTGGGCCACATGGGATAATTTTTGCTGCGAGGGCCTTGCCAATACGGGGACAGAGGACAGGAGTGACTGGTTCTTGTAATGGATATTGTCGGAGCTGATGCTTTCTCCCTCGACATCGCTGACTCACTGCTTGTAAGCGTATAGTAGTTTCTTAACACTCACACATTTCTTCCAGAAATTCATTTTTATATTTGTGTCTTCTGTATTCATTATATTTTTTCTTGTCTCTTCGCTGTAGTAACGGCTTGGATGCATCCTAAAGCTGCCACCAATGACGGATAGTGTTTTTCTTACACTATCTATGTCTAATAGGTAGCGAGGTCGGTAATGAAGAATGCATCCTCTTCTTTAATGTTATTTATTAGAGTATATACTTATTTACCACCTCAAAGCTCCAATTCCTATAGTTCCTGTCACTCACTACCCCCGCTCCCTTAGGGGGAGCTGTCTAACGATGGATGTAGGTTCTGCCATTGGCAAAGATTTACTTTAGCCTAAAGATCACGCGGGCTCTGTATGCCTTCCGGTGGCAGTGGGTATCTGGGTGCGCCCTCAGCCCTTTAGTGGCTATAGGCATCAAGGAAAAGCTGTATGAGGCTATAGGCATCTATAAAATGCCATACGACAATTATTATTATTATTATTATTATTATTATAATTATTATTATTATTATCATTATTATTATTACTATTATTATCATTGTTGTTATTATTATTATCATTATTTATATATATTATATATATATATATATATATATATATATATATATATATATATATATATATATATATATATATATATATATATATATATATATATATATATATATATATATATATATATATATATATATATATATATATATATATATATATATATATATATATACACACAACATGGCTTCAGAGAAAGGTAGATCAACAGAAACAAACTTATTAGAATTCTATGATGAGGTAAGCCGAATCTTACAGGAAAGAGAGGGCTGGGCAGATTGCATATTCCTAGACTTCCAGAAAGCGTTTGACACTGCTCCACATGGGAGACTTATTAGGAAGCTGCAGTCAATGGCTAGAATAGGTGGAAATGTTTTGGAATGGATAAAAACTTACTTAAAAGGAAGGGAACAGAGGGTTAGAGTAAGACACTCAGTGTCTGAATGGAGAAGAGTTAGTAGTGGAGTTCCACAGGGTTCAGTTTTAGGGCCACTTTTGTTCCTTGTATATGTAAATGACCTACCAGAGTCTGTAAATTCATTCATGAATATGTTTGCAGATGATGCAAAGATTGTGAAGAAAGTAAAAAAACGAGAACAATGGTAGAGAACTTCAGGAGGATCTAAATAATCTGCATGAGTGGTCAGAAAAGTGGCTAATGAAATTCAATACTTCAAAATGTAAGGTAATGAGAATGGGTACAAGTGCAAGAAGGCTCAAGCTTGACTACTCGGTGGCTGGAGTACAACTTCAAGAGACAGAAAATGCGAGAGATCTAGGAGTAAACATACTGGCAGATTTGTCTCCAGAAATACATATAAATGGCATAGTAAGGGCAGCATATTCATTCTTATCAAATGTAAGGGTAGCCTTCAGGCACATGGACAAAGAAATGTTCAGAAATATTTATGCAACCTATGTGAGGCCAAAAATCGAATATGCAGCCCCCTTTTGGAATCCGCACTTGAAAAAGCACATAGCTAAGCTTGAAAAAGTTCAAAGACATGCCACGAAACTGGTGCCAGAAATACGCAATCTCAGTTATGATGAGAGGCTGAGGGAATTAGACTTACCATCACTCGAAGCAAGAAGAGTGAGGGGGGATATGGTGACAGTCTTTAAATTCCTTCATGGTTATGATAGAGTGGATAGGGATCGATATTTTGATATGGCTGGCTCTAGAACTAGAGGTCATAGTTTGAAGCTTCGTAAGAAAAGTTCTTTGCAGGATGTAAGGAAATACTTTTTCAGTGTAAGAGTAGTTGATAATTGGAATTCGCTAAGCGAGGAGGTAGTTAATGCTATCTCAATCCATAGTTTTAAGGACAGGTATGATAAGTATCACTAAGTATAAAATGGAACCGATGAGGAGACGGGAAGATATGAGCTTTGGGCTCTTTCCCGTAAACACAATTAGGTAATCACACACACACACACACACACACACACACACACACACACACACACACACACACACACAAACCTACAAAAGAGCAAGAAATGACTACCTAAGTAAAAGGAGAGAGGCAGAGAGAGACTATTAGAGGGACATCACCAGGAAGGCTAAAGAAAATCCCAAGCTTTTCCACAACT
>JAXCGZ010015732.1:20000-25000 GCA_037179515.1 Halocaridina rubra | reverse complement strand
ATAAATGCATTAGCTGTCGTTATGCCGGTCATATTTGCATCCAAAAGCTCGGTCTTTTAATGCTGGAAAACAGTCGTCGTTGTTCATGAAGTTGTAATTCGTTGTGTGCCCACCCATTGTTAACCCCGTTGCTAGGGGTAGTAGGAATGATATGGTATAGGCACATTAAATGTTTAGTTCATGTCGACTTTTATATGCACTGAGAGTTAATAATTGTACCGGAAATCATCCCTGTTACTGAAGATCTTATTGCCATTAATCCTTCCTCGATAAGCGCAGTCTCTTTGACTTTGGTCGTTGCCGATCAAAGGTCAGAGACCACACTAAGGATTATTGCTCTGAAAATAAACATTAAAGCTCGCCGCCTGCTTCCTGAGAAAAGGTAAGAGATTTTCACCTTCGTTTGTTCTTGCTACTGACCGATGGGTGAGTAGATAGGTCAAAAGGAATTATTAAAGAAATAAAGTGAGAAAGAATAATTCATATATACTCTCTACTTATTTCAATATGGTATAAAGTAATTTTAAAATAAATTTCGGCCAAATGGTTTGGTCGTGGAAGTCTAATTTATTTACGGCCAGTCATTTTTGTATACGGCCAAATTTAAGAAATCTGGCCGCAAAAACGACTATCTGACGCTAGTGAGTGTAAAATAGCAATGACAGCGGGAGTAAAAACACAAAGGACTTAGAAGGCCTGAGGGAATTTAATATTAAAGATGATAAGACAGGTCTAATCCAAAAGAAATAATACCCTCAAGCAATGATAACCGACAAACTCATTAATAAATTATGAGCAAGAGAATATGGTAATCTCCAATTACGTTTATAGATCGGTAAATAGATAACCCTAAAGGACCAATGAGCTCAAAATCACAAACCAAGCAGAATTAAATGACAAGAATAGTGGAAAAAATAATAATAATATAAATATGCACATAAATATACATACATATGCAAGCACATGTACACATATACCCATATATATAAATATATATATATATATATATATTTATATATATATATATATATATATATATATATATATATATATATATATATATATATATATATATATATATAATATATATATATATATATATATATATATATATATATATATATATATATATATATATATATATATAAGAACATAAGAATAGAGGACACTGCAACATGCCTACTGGCACACACGAGGCAGCTCCATTTTTGAATTGTATTTTCAGCATGTCTAACCTATTCTATTCTACTCTACTTATTTATTCTGTTTTTCTTTTTATGATTTTTCTAATAAGCACTAACCTATTCATACCCACCCTACCTCTGTCATATGTCTATCTAATCTACATTTGAAGGTGTCTAAGGTATTGGCATTTACTATCCTACTAGGAAGCTTGTTCCATGCATTAGCTACTCTATTACCAAACCAATTTTTACCAATTTCCCTTCTGAACCTAAATTTATCAAGCTTAAATCCATTATTACGAGTTCTGGTTTGATCATGAATTTTTAAAACTTTATTAATATCTCCCTTGTTAATCCCTTTAAACCATTTATACACTTCAATCATATCCCCCCTAACTCTTCGCCTCTCTAGAGAATGTAGATTAAGTTTTTTTAATCTGTCCTCATATGGTAGATTTCTGATATTGTGTATCATCTTGGTCATTCTTCGTTGCACTCTCTCCAAGGATTCAATTTCCATTCTATAATAGGGTGACCAGAATTGCACAGCATAATCTAAATGGGGCCTAACTAATGCAAGATAGAGCTGCAAAATAACTTTTTCCGTCCTATTGCTGACGCTTCTTGAGATAAATCCTAAAATTCTGTTTGCTTTATTTCTGACTGCTGTGCATTGCTCTCTTGGCTTAAGACTACTACTCACAAGAACTCCCAAATCCCTTTCACACTGAGAACTCATGATTTCATGGTTATTTAGCTTATAACTAGTATTGTCTTTTATAGTACCCATTTTAACTACTTTACATTTTTCAACATTAAATTCCATTTGCCATTTGTCCGACCATTTAGATAATCTATTTAGATCTTCCTGTAAAGCATGAATGTCTTCTTTTCCATTTATAGTTCTACCTATTTTAGTGTCGTCTGCGAATTTACTTAGGTTACTACTGATATCCGAATCCAGATCATTTAGATATACGATGAATAATAGAGGACCCAGTACCGAGCCTTGTGGTACCCCGCTTGTAACCGAGCCCCACTCTGATTTCTCTCCATTTATGCAAACCCTCTGTTTTCTGTCTTTTAACCATTGTTTGATCCATCTGAGCACAGCTCCTCCTATACCATGAGCTTCCAGCTTTTTAACTAATCTTTTGTGAGGAACTCTATCAAAAGCTTTGCTAAAATCTAGATATATTGTATCATATTCTTTGCCACAATCTACTGCCTCGTAAACTTCTGAATAAAAAGACAGTAAGTTTGTAAGGCACGAAAAACCCTTAAGAAACCCGTGTTGTGAAAGTTTTATCAGTCTGTGTAATTCTAGATGTGCCCTTATTTTATTTGCAATTATGGATTCTAGAATCTTACCCACTGTTGACGTTAAACTTACCGGCCTATAATTATTCTTTTTAACACGTTCTCCTTTTTTAAATATTGTTACCACATCTGCCAATTTCCACTCCATGGGTACCGATCCTAATTTTATTGAATTATTAAATAATGCAGTTAGAGGACAACTAAGCTCTTCCTTGCATTCCTTTAATATTCTAGCATATATTCCATCAGGTCCCGGAGATTTATGAGCCTTTAATTTATCTATTTCTTTTATTACCTCCTCTCTCGTAATATTTATTGAACTAAGTATATTATCGGGACTGTCTCTGTAAATGGATTCTACTTCCGGAATATTTTCCAAGTTTTCATTTGTAAATACAGATAAGAAATAATCATTTAAACATGTACACATCACTTTATCGTCATCTGTGATATGGCCATTGGCTACTTCAATTGGTCCGACTTTTTCCTTAAATTTTGTTTGATAATGTTGATAAAACCCTTTAGGATTTTCTTTAGCTTCTCCTGCTATTCGAACTTCGTATTTTCTTTTCGACTCTCTAACTATCTTTTTAACTTCCCTGTTTAACTGTATATATTGCTGCCTCACCTGCTCTTCACCTCTTTTTAGTTTCCTGTATATTCCTCTTTTAATACCTATAAGATTCTTTATTCTATTGTTCATCCATTTAGGGTCATTTTTTCTTGATCTGCAATGTTTCATGGGAATATAGTCTCTCAGACTATTCTTAAGAGTCATGACAAAATTGTTATATTCCTCATCCAAATTTATATTAACTGACGGGCTGCTGTTCTTTCCTGTGAGAGAATTTAATGTATTGATCTTATCTTGTGATAATCCTTGGCATGTGGTACCCAAATTTCGGGGTAATCCGCTACCTGCGACCTGACCTGCTGGATTAACTACCCACATCTGTACCCCAGAAATCCCTTCCCATACCTCATTAGATAATTTAGTTTTTAAGCCCTCAAAATCTCCTGCTCTAAAGTTTGGAACAATATTCTTATTTTCCTTTATAGTTTCCTTGAAAATTATGTTAAATCTAATGGAATCATGGTCACTGTTGCCCAATTTTTCACCAACTTCTAAATTTGTAACCATATTCTCTCTATTACTAAGAACTAAATCTAGTGTATTCACCCCCCGTGTTGCTTCATGTACATGCTGAGAAAGGAAATTGTCTTCTACTACTTCCAAAAACTCCTTAGAGCTACTATCACCTGTTATGGTTTCCCAGTTAATATGTCTAAAATTAAAATCGCCTACAATGCAAACTCTATTTGACCTGCTCACTTTAGAAATTTCATCGTATATAACTTGCGACTCTATATTATCTAGATCAGGTGGTCTGTAGACTACTCCTACAACTAGACTTTCTATATTATTTTTAATTTCAACCCATAAGGTTTCTGAATTTAGATTTGTCTTAATTTCAGACTTAATGCAGCTTCTGAGGCTATCTTTAATATACATAATTACCCCTCCCCCTCTTTTATCTGCACTACGATCAGCATTATAAAGTTTATATCCTGTAATTATGTACTCAGCTTTAAGGTGTTTGCTTTCTAATTTAATCCAACTTTCACTAATGCATATTATATCCGGTCTCTCACTACATACTATGGCTCTCAGTTCTTCTATCTTGTTACCTAAACTACGGCTATTTGTATAATATACTTTTAAACTTTCTCTAGCTTCACCCTTCTTGTGGCTATTCTTTTTGTTAATATTTGTTCTATGTAACAAATGGTTCTTATCCTTAGGCTCCCAGTTATTTGACCCACTATTTACTGAACCCTTACTGACTAATTTCTCTGCACAAGTATTAATCATTTCATTATTTGTGTCTAACAAAACCCCCCTACCTCTCTGTCTATCATACCAGCCAATACCGAGACACCTGAATTAGAAAGATGCACTCCATCCCTTGCATACATATGCTTACGACTAGTGAAGTGATCCCACCCGTCTATAAAACCTATATTATTCTCCCGACAGAAGACTTTCATCCTAGCATTTACTCCTATAGCTCGAGACCACCACTCTGAACTTTGGCTAAGCCTAGGGAGAATACCACACATCACAGGAACTGCACCCCTTTTCCTAATCTTATCCAGGGCTTGTCTATACAACCTAATCAGCTCTTCACTTCTACCATCCTGCACGTCATTTCCCCCAGCTATCAAACAAACAACATCTTTTTTCTCAATCCAGCTATTTATTGACTCACCCACCTTCTTCATACCTGCTCCAGGGAAAAAATATTTTCCTCTAACTCTATGCCTGAGTTTCCTGTCTACATATCTGCATAGTGAATCCCCTACAATTACCAAAGAACGAGACTTATCCGGAGGATGGGTTACTCCGACCTTGGGAGACTTACCTAGGCTCTTGACCTGAGAGCTTTTCCCACTTCCATTTTTACGATCGCTAGTACACCTATCTGACTCTATGGT